>PVKE010026434.1:0-22307 GCA_004027555.1 Craseonycteris thonglongyai
AGCGCTATCCTGTTTGGCCTACCTGCCGCCCTCCTAGACATGCTCCTTGCATACGGATTCTCCCCTTTCAACTCTTGCAAGCTCCCTGATCTCTGCCTGCTGACCTTTCCTCCCAGCAAAGGCAGGATCAAAGGTGTCTGATTAGGGAACATGAAGGGAGTCTGTGCCACCTGGCATGGACAAAGTTGGACACCAGACAGGAGGAATAGGGGTTGTTCCATATTACTTTTACCCTAACCATAACTCCCTCGCTCTAACATAGCAGAAACGAACTGGGAAGGAAGCTTACCGCAAGCACTGGCCTGGAAGCTTTGATTGCCAGCTTTCCTGTGTAGCTTTTGGGAAAAACTTGGGCATGGGTACAAGGAGTGCACTGATTAGGAGACAAAGTTCACTGCATCATGCATTGAATTTAGTTTTTCTTAATTTTCTTTCTTGGCCTGCCTTACTACTCTGCTTCTCCCAGACATGAAGACCCTTTCCAGAAGGCAGCAGGGCAGCGGTCCAGAACAGTACAAGACATGCCAGGATGCCTGTTAACATAATGTAGAGAAAGTATGCACATACGAAGCATAGGAGCAGACCACCTCCTAGCCTTGGAGGGATGTTGTGGGCTGCAGAATTCAGCAAGGATGAAAAGATGGAGATGAACCTCTAACACAGTGAAAGGGAACCATTCTGGTCCAGGTACCCATAAATCCCTCTCTGTATCTTATCAAATACGGTAAGTTTGACTGTGTTTATGGATTGAAACTGTCATCACTCTAAGTCTTTCCTAATAGAGTTGCATCATCTAGAATCAGTGATATACATGTAAGAGAAATTATGATTGTCAAAGCAGTGGAACATATTTTTGAGACAGAGGGGGGTGGTCTTAGTTCAGGCATCTGCCATGAAAACAAGATTTTACATTTCTTATGAGAAAGATACTGTTTTATATATGTACCAGCTCTTAGATGATTATCAAGATGGTGACCTACACATCTTTCATGATTCCAGTGATTCTCCTCCTGCAGAGAAGGAGCCAAGGGAAATTGTAGACAGCCTAGTAGGCAAACAGGTAGAATATGCCAGACGATGGCTCCAAGAGAACTGGCATGGTCATTTGTCAGGTAGAAGCAAAACCCTCTGTGTACTTCATCAAATTTGATGATGACTTCCATATCTATGTCATTTGATAAAATCTTCTTAGAGGTCATCTTGAAATTTGCAAAATATATGAGATTATTTTAAAAGTCTTTCCACACACAAAGTCTTGATTGCTTTTCAATTTGTAAGAACCATCTTTTTTTCTACAAGCTTTTACCTGACTCCCCCCACCCAAAAAAAGAAAATCTTCTACCCTGTCAAACGTTTTTGGAAGAAACCTTTGCCCTTCTCTCCAACCTTTTTACTGGTTTTGTCCCACAGGAGAATGATTGATATATGTAATTAGTGAGAAGGGTAAAGTTTGATATCCATTGGCCCATACTTTTATCTTGGGTGGTGTTGAGAGGTTAACCATAGCTGAATTCTTTTGGGCACTTGGATTCTCTGTGCTAATTGAACTGTGAAGCTTCCTGAGATACTAAGTAAGACTGGTTGGGTAAGTGGCTTTGTAACTTCAACCTTTTCCCACAGGTCACTTCAAAAGTTTAATGGGAAAGAGTGGGAAGCCTATTTTGGTCTCTTATTCAAGTTGCATTTTCAGTTCTAACTGATTCATGCACCTATTGCTCAACTTATTTCAAAATCAAGAAGGTAATTACTTTTCATTTTCATACATAAGCATAGGCAAAGAATTTTATGAAACTGACAGGAGGGCAAGCATTTGGGAATGTAACTCCAAGTGAAAAAATGAAGGTTGACCATCAGTGGCATTAGAGTCTCTGTTATCTTCATTATCTCTGGCTAGTGCCTGAAGACATGGAGTGGGTTTTTAAATTATATATTGTTTTCAGTTACAGATGACATTCAATATTTTATGTTGGTTTCAAGTGTATGGCATAGTGGTTAGATGTTTACATAATTTATGCAGTGACCCCCCTCCACCCATTAGTCTAGTACCTACCTGGAACTACACATAGTTGTTACAACATAATTGACTATATTCTCTGTATTTGCTGTACTTTACATCCCCAAGAGTGGGTTTCAACAGACATAGGCTGACTTTAGCACAAGTGGGCTTTGCCAGCCCAATGAAGACTTAAGCCTAGAGTTGTAGCCAGAGTTCTCAGTCACAGGGTAAAGCTTGGGATTAGCAAGGGTTGTCAGGCCTCACAATGAAAGAAAAAATCTGGAACCAAGTTGGGATACAGATTTTTTTTCTATACCAAGAGAGACTCTTCAACAGATTTTAGATTAGGTTTTAGATTTGGTTCTTAGAGGACTTCTGAGTCCCAGCATATGAGGTGGGCAAAGCACTTGCTAGAACTAAGAAAGGCTGAAAATAGGCTTTGATTCCTTGTAAGGACTGGTCAGCCCATCTATTATGGTATTCTAGCACAACTATGGAACACATAGATTAGAATCAATGCTAGATGATCAGTAAGCTTAATGATGTTTTAAGCACTTAATGCTGGCATTAGCAGATAAAAATCTAATAGATACTTGCTAGCATTTTGTTTTTTAATTGTATCCTGCTTGTTGGCCAATCCTAAGATACTCACACGCAGATAAGGGTAAGCCCTACTGCAGAAGAAAAATAAATAATGGGATGGATAATTTACCTTCCATTATTGAAGGCATTGGTGAAGGTTAACTAATAGCCTAGAAATGGTTGAAAAATAAATAAAGTTTTGGTGAGAAACACCTGGCAAAAGCCAGTGCTTTCTCATTGGGCTTCTGTATAAGTTCCATTAGCAGTAAGAGACAGGCTTTGGAGTTCTGTAAATTTGGGTCTGGGACTTATGGCAATACAATCAAACACTTGGGAAAGATCTTCCAAATTAGCATAAGTTCACAGGGCATGGATTTCAGGCTGCTTGCACAGACAGAATGGCATTATGCTGAGGATGAAACCAAGAAAATATTCTCTTTTCATCCATGTTTTCTCTGTCTACTTTTCCGCCTTTTGATATCACTAAGTCTCTGCTCAGATATTTGATTGACAACAGCAGTGTAGGTCTGTATTACCCTATGTACTAAGTCCTGTGGACATACATTTGCTTGGGATATCTGTTCTAGTGGCTAGAAATCAATGTGCTTTTCAATTTTTTGGATATGAAAATGATACTGTATTAATCTTTTGTCCTATTGATACTGTGGACTCTTAAAAATGTATAACATTATATTGTGGGGTTAGATTAATTAAACTCCTAAAATCATGGGGGAACTATACCCAATTAAGAGGAAGACAGCCTAGGCTGCAGCTACTGAAGGAACCCCAGAAGAGTCCAGACATCTTTGTGAGATTTGTATGGCTAAAATGAGAAAAACAAGAAACTGGGAGAGGCAAAATTTTGGAATTTCATTCCTTTGGATGTTGAAATGGGAATTTAATTTGGAGCATTCATTTCTCCCTTGGAGCCTAGTAGTTGGAGTGGGTTACATATAGTCCAAATTGTCATTTTCATTATGTTGTTGATAGTGTAATTTTGGAATATTTTAATGAAATATCTTTAAGGATCATTGTATAATCTTTGTAAACTGCATCATATGGTGTATCTGGATGTAATTATAAATTGGGGATAAAATAGTAAGTAAATTCTCAGACTGGGGTATAATGTGGCCTTGAAATTAATTTAATTTCTGTTCTACTCTAACTTATTTCACTCTAACTTATTTCAGAATCTTACAGGGTCAAAAACAAAAAACAACTGCTCAACAGTCTTCCACAGGTATAAGCAGGACATTATTAAGATACTGCTGGCCTCACATAAAGGAACAACCAAACCCTGTTTATTAACCATGGTTTTGGATGTTGACCACTGTGGCTCAAGAGAACAAAAATTTCCAAAGGTATTATGGGATCTATCTCCTGCTTCTCTCCATGTTCCTCACTCAAGAAAAAAAACAAAGAAGTTTAGCTCTCAAAAATATCTATAAGAAAATCTCTACCCATCTCCACTTACCACTCATTCAGTATGACATATGGGAAGAGGAATAACTTGTTAAAATTGAGAAAGTGGTTATTATGGATATGCAACCTGGGCCCCTCTTGACTTGTGAGTTTATTACTCATAGCAAAATATGAGAAAGACTGTAGTCCTTCATTATATGGCTGAGTAAACATCCACATTAGTCTTGGAATAGAAGTTCATTTAAGTCTCAGGTTCAAACCATGTTATCCAGTCCAAATCTATCAGCAATAAAGTTGGTACCTATTTTTATTCTTTTTAAAATTTGAATATGTAAATTGTTTGGGGGGAATAAAATACATGCCTCTTGTAAAAATTAAACAGTACTACAGGTTATACAGTAAAACATAGGTCTCCTTTTCTCCTTCCCACCCTGACCTCAGTGCCACTGTCACACTTTCCAAAGTTAAACACTGTTATGAAATACTATGTATCCTTCCATAAATAATTCATGTTATATATGGATTATGCATGTTATGTATAACAAGCATGTTATATATGTATCAGGGGTATATATATATATATATATATATATACACACACACACACACACACATATACACACATACATACATACGCACAAATGGTGGCATACTATACATGCTGTTCTGAATTTTGCTTTTTAGCTTAATAATATATTAAAGCAAATATTTAATCTTTCTTTGGTTCCTGTGTATATTTTTAGTTGGTTCAGAATCTGAAAAGGAATGAAGTTTGACTAATTCAGACCTTCAAACCTGAACCTAATTTAATGAAAACTTACATATCCCCAAAATCTATCATTTCTGCCAGGCACATTTTTCTGACTAGTAGAATGTAAAATGTATGTGAACATGACTGATGTTGCAGAAGGAAATTCTTGAGAGAGGCCAGTTAATTTTTATTGAGGTAGCTAAAGGGAGAATCAACTATAAATTGAAGCTGTGGGAAAAGTTAAGGTAATATAATTAACCCCAACGTAAAATGAACAATATTTTTTATTACAAGCTGCACTCACATCTCTTGTCGTATGCAAATTTATTATAATATTATAGTTTTTATTTGCCTTTTCTAACAGAATGCTTTCCTGCACATGACACGAACCTCATTTTAAAGAGGTTTAAACAGTTACCAAGCATCATTGATTCATGTAACTAAAATAATTCTGATGTTAGATGAGCTTCAGGCATAGTTTGAGGCTCAGGCTCAGTGTGTCATTCTCTAAAATTTTCCTTCCTCTGTATATCACTTTCACTCTTAGTTTGTATTTCTTCATGGTAGCAAAATTAGACTCCTGTTCCAGGCTACCACAACTCCAGTCTAAATGAAGATAAACAACCTGTGTCCTGTGATGCTTCTGAACTGGCTTAGGTCACATGCCTGAAATCTCTTGGATGAAATGCACTGATTGGCTTAGCCAGGACTTGTGTTCCATTTCTGAACCCTAAGGTACATCTCCCTAGATCCTAGAACCAAATTGGTTCTTAGTAAGGTCAAGGGCATAAGAAGTTACTACCATGAACCAATCACAAATGTCTAGTATAACTTCTTCCTTTGGGTAGCAAGCATCCATTGACACCTTTCTTCCCACATATCCACTTTCAAAAATGCCTACACCTGTTTGTGTTGAATTTATGTCTTCATAGGGGAAAAACCTAAAGTCTTATCCAGTTACTACACTTATCATTAAGCTCTCTAGTTTATGTGCAGGTATCTTCACACCCATCATCTTAGCAATCTTGTCACCTGTAGTTGAATTATAAACTACCCTTCACCCTAAAATACCAAATATACAATTATGAATAAAATAACCAAGAAAAAACTACAATTTTAAAAAGAGAGAGAGTAGAAAACAATATACAGTAGTTTCTGATTCCAAAAAACATATCATGAACTGTTAGACAAGGACTCTGCCCTGGCAGTAGAGTGAGGGCTCTGGTCAGCCGGCCTCCTTGTGTTTTCTAGAAGGATTTTTCTTGGAGCTATATCTTGGGCAAATACACTGACTGGGTTGGAGATGAAGAGCTGTACTAGGATACTTCATCTTATTCTATGTATTGTGCCTGGGAGTTGTTCTGGGGTTAAACAATCAATATCTGATTATTGGCGAGAATTGGACATTCTTTAATATAGTAGTTCTCAAACTTTAGCACATATTAGAATCACCTGGAGAACTTGTTAAAATACAGATTGCTGAGGCCCACCAATGGAGATTCTGATTCAGTAGATTTGGTGCGGGGTTCTAGAATTTATATTTCTAACAAGTTCTCACAGGAGACCTCACACTAAGAATCACTGACTTGTAGTTGGCAACTGTATGAGGCCAGAGTCATAATTTTCTTAGCATACTTGATAATAAATTTACCTGAGGTACTTGCTAAATTGTAAATTCCAAAACCTCATTTTATATTCAATAAATCAAAATTTCTTGGCAGGTGAGTGGAAAGACCTGAAAAAGCTCTACCAGATATCTGGTCTAGAAAATTAAGCCATTTGCAACAATATGGACATATTTCAAGAATATGATGGTAAGTGAAAGGTATCAGATGGGAAAGGATAAAATGTGTATTTTCACTCATATGTGGAATAAAAAGGAAAAACTAACAAAAACTAACAGAGCAAACTAAAGCTTACAGTTACTGGCAACACAATGGTGGTTACCAGAGGATAAGGGGTGAGGGAGAGTGAATTGGGTAAAAAGAATAAAATACAAGGGCTGCCCAGAAAATATCTAGCCATAACTGCTTTTATTTTTCATATTACACGGTTGGATACTTTCTAGACAGCTCTTATATATGGTAAAAGAAGGAAACTTGACTTTTGGAGATGAGCATGCAATAGAGTATACAAGTTTCAAATTATAATGCTGTAAACCTGAAAATTATATAATATTATTAACCAATGTTATTTCTCAATTTAATTTAAAAATAAATATAAAGAAATAATGTTACTCAAGTTCACATAAGGAGACATTGAGCACAAGTACTGTTTTTGGCAGACTAATTGGCCCCTAAGATATTCACATCCTAATCACCAAACCCTGTGATTATGGTACCTTAGATGGCAAAAGGGACTTTGCAGATGTGATTAATTCTCTTGAGATGGGGAGATTATCCTGGATCATTTAGATGGGCACAATGTAATCACAAGGAAGGAAGATAGTGGGAGAAGGAGATTTGATGATAGAAGCAGAGAGAGAGAGATTGAGAGAACAGAGAGGTGGAGACACTTGAAGATATTACACTGCTAGCTTTGAAGAGAGAGGAATGGGACTCAAGCAAAGGAATGCAGGTGGCTTCTAAAAGCTAGAAAAGGCTAGGAAGCAAATTCTCCCCTAGAGCCATCAGAAGAAATGCAGCCTTGTTGAATTCTGACCCCTAGAACTATAAGACAATAAATGTGTATGTGTGTGTGTGAATCAGTGTGCATATGTGTGTGTATGTGTGTTTTAAGAAACAATGATAGGGAAGCATAGATGGCTCAGCAGGTCAAGCTCTTGCTTTGCGGCCCCGGGGACCAAAGACCAAATCCTGACTCTGGTCTGTATGGACCCATGTGCTGAATTGAGGTGGGTTTCCCATGCAAGAAGTACCCAGTTCAGTTTTCACACCCCAGTTTGGCCCCTGGCTTGAGGGGGTGTGCCCCCAATGTGGGAGGCCCCCAGACCAGTTCCTGCCCTGCACAGCCACCGCCCACCTGTGCGGAATGAAACCATGTTGAAAACTGATGATGACAACTATGGAGACTGCTCTGAGCCTTCCCCATTCTCTCTGTCTCTGTCTCTCTCTGTCTCTGTCTCTCTCTGTCTCTGTCAAAAACAATAAAAATAAATCTTAAAAATATTTTTTAAAAATAAAAAACAAAATAATACTAAAGACTGTCAGGGAAAGAAATGTAGTCTACAAAGGAACCCCACTCAGCAATTAATGGATCACTCAGCTGAAACTCTACAGTGCAGGAAAGAGTAGAATAACATATTAAAAATGTTGAAAGATAAAAATTTCCAGGAAAAAATATTTTATCCATCAAAGTTTTCCTTCAGATATGAAAGAGAAATGACTCACACATAATCAAAAGATGAGTTTACCACAACTATACTTGCTTTGCACAAAATGCAGAAAGAAGTTTTTTCCAGCTGAAATAAATATACACTTATCAGCAACATGAAAACATATGAACGTACACAACACACTGGTCAAAGTGAAAAATACAGTCACTTACAAAACTGTAACTCCATAATAGGATGGTATGTTAAAAACCCAACTATGGTATTAAAGGTATAAAAAGTCAAAGAACAAGAGTACTCAAAATAATTGTGGTTATTATAAATCATTAACAAACACACAACATAAAGTTGGAAATTGATATCAATAATGCAAAAGGGCGGATGATAGGATAGCTCAGTGGGTTGAGTGCTCATTTTGTAGTCCCAGGGTCCAAGGTTCATTTCCAGGCCCTGGCCAGTGTGGACCCATATGCTGAACTGGGGTGTCACCCCCATTTATGTTCTCACTAGGGCAAACCTCCTATTGGGAAGCCCATGGTTTGGCTCCTGCCCCGGGCAGGAGGCTCCTGACCCCTTGGCTGGTTCCTGTCCTGCACAGCCCTGCCCCCACATGTGGAATGAAGCTATGTAGAAAAGTGATGACGTACAACTATGAGACTGCTCTGGGCCCTCCCCCTTCCCTCTGTCTCTCTCTCTCTGTTCAAAACAATAAAAATATTTTTTTAAAAATAATGCAAAAGGGAGGGCCAAAATGGTGGCTAGATCCTTTATAAGCAATTGAAAATAACTTGCTATCAGATTCTGAGAGGTGGAGGGGAAGAAGAGTAAAAAAAAAATCTTTATTTTTTTCCTTTGTAATATACTTTTAGATCTTTCAATAAGTTTATTCATACCCTCAAAAATATGTTTTGATTTTGCCCTCAAATTGTAGTTTTTACCTCTTCGTTATCTGTAAATTTCTTCCCTTGAAGCTGTTTTTCCATATTTAGGAACAAATAATAATCAGACACAGCCAGGTCTGGACTGTAAGGAGAGTGGTTTAAAGTTTAGAGGCCACAGTGGTGAAGAATAACCAACACAACATTGCTCTTGAGCATGGGCACATTGTCATGCAAAAGCAGCACCCTTTTGGGCCATTTTCCTCTTCTTTTCTCCTTCACAGATTCTTTTAATTGTTTCAGCAGACAATAACAGTACTCTCCAGTTATTGTGACACCCTTATCCTTGTAATCAATCAGCAGGATGCCCTCTGTATCCGCAAAAACAGTAGCCATGATTTTTCCAGCCAATTGCAACACCTTGAACTTCTTACTGGGTGGTGTGCCTTTTTCATGCCACTTTATGGCCTCCTGCTTTGATTCAGGCTCATAATGATGAACCCAAGTTTCATCTTCACTGGCAATCTTGTTTAAAACTCCATCTTTGTTGACTCTATAGAGGTCCCCAATCTGTCATGAACACTCAACATACTATTGCTTTTGAAGTGGCATGAACATCCTTGGTACTCATCTTTCACTGACTTTTGACATCCTTAGATGCTGGTGAAGAATGTTCAAAATAGTTGTAAGTGATACTCAAACCATTTCTGCAAGCTGTTTTTTTGTGGGTTTTTTTGTTTGTTTGTTTGTTTGTTTTTTATTCAATCTGGCTTCTTCCACTACAAGTTTTTCAACTTTATTCACAATATCTGTGGAAGTGGCCTCCACATGGAGGTCATTTTTAGTTGACTCTGCCTTGCTTGAAAAGGCTATGCCACTTATAAAGCATGGATTCCCAAGAGCAACAGTCCCATACACTGCTAACATCTCTTCCAAAATGGTTTGAGGTGTTCTCCTTTGTTTTGTGAGGAACTTAATGATGGCACAAATTTCAGTTTTATCCATATTTGGAGTTTTCTTCACATTTGACATACTTCTTTGGTGATATCTGAGAGAACACAAATGCCAGTAGGCTGAGATTTGGCATATATACTAATAATAAATCACACCATCAAACTGTATGCATTAGTACTCCCATCTCTCTGATACCCCCCTGGTCTATATATTTCTTGACTACCCCTTGTAAACTGGATTATTTTATCTGTCAGATATTTTATGTATGCCACAATGGATTTTTTTTTTAGAAAAAGCAGTTAATAAGACAGCATTATTAATTACTTACATATGAATAATAAATTAAAATGTAAGGGGATTTAATTCACTAATCAAAAGGTACAGTGTGGATGGATAGATAGTTAAATAAATAAGATGTCACTACCTGCTGCCTACCAGTGACTCCCACCAACATTAAAGATACACATACAGTCAAAGTGAAGAGATGGAAAAAGATATTCCATGCAGTGAAAACCAAAAGAAAATGGGGATAGCTAAACTCATATCAGACAAAATAGACTTAAAGCCAAAATGGTAACAAGAGACAAAAAGATCATTATATAATAATAAGAGGAGCAAGAAGATAAAACAAACAATATATATACCAAACATTGGAGGACTGTAAAGTAAATCATATATGAATTAGATGCCCCTTTTTCCCCTCCACTTGTTGCCTTCTAGGAATACTCTACCCAGTTGACACCTAGGTATTGACTTCCCCATCAGCAAGAGTGAACTCGGAATGGCCTCACCAACCTACCTGGTTGACTGATCACTGACCTGCCAGTGGAATGCATGAATAGAACTCATAAAGTTGCCCAGTTGTTATGGTAAAGACACACATGTGGGTTGCCCCATTGCTATAGTAATCTGTAACACAGTGACACCACATAAATCAAATGCTATTGTGTAAAATCCTATAAAAATAATAGCCCAATGAGCACTAATCAGAACTCTCAGAACTCTGATGGGGACGCTCGCCAGACACCCCTGAAACCAAGGTGTTACCTTGGTTCCCCTGCACCTTGGGAACACTCTTTGGGTAGTGAGGACTTGTTGTTACTCTATCTCTTACCTTACTCTACACTGCCTGTCTTTCCTAACATTCCATTAAATAGTGTTTTGCTGCCTCAACTCCATCTCAGTGTGCATGGTGAATGCATATTTGACCTCCAAATTCTGTGGCCACTTATGACATAGCCCCTTGTTGCTTCATTTTGGCATAGAAGGGCAGGATACACAGCCAATGAGGATCCTGTGCCTCTTGTGCCAGGTAGGAAAGAACTCCTGTACTCTCAGTTAGTCCAGAAATGGGCTCAGGGCTCTAGCCTTGCTGAAAATTGGGAGATACTGGTTGCTAATGCTGAACCTCCACAGCTTGCTGACTTGCCTGCAGGTTGTCAACACGACAGAAAAGAAGTCGGTTGCTAGATGCAGTTGGGTGATTTTAATTGTTCACTGGAATTTGATGATGACTTTCCTTATGAGTAAAAGAGGAAGCCCATTGGGAGTGGTCCTAGATAAGATGACCCACTTAGGGGATATGGGGGATTGGAAAGAGAGTGCACAGCCTTCCAATCAGTGACCCCCAAATCCCAATAAAGTCTTCATAAGAGGTATGTTTCAAGACTTGTTAAAGGCTGGGGCAAAAAGAGAGGAAATCGATGAGATTCCAACTTCCAACTTCTATATAGTGGAAGCTATATAAGGAAAAGATAAAACATACAAGAGAAACAGATGTTAAAAAGGAAAATAGAAAGAAAGAGAGGAATCAGAGCCCATGAAACATAGTGCTCCATTGCTTCCACATCAGGGTTTATACCTGATTTGAACCCTAATTTCCAGTCTACCCCATAGAGTTTAGGCAAAACTTTGGTTTCAATCAACGTTACTAGAAGAGATTATTGTCCACACATTGATTTGATTATTTATTGGAAAAATGGGTCCCCTACTGTAGCTAGAGCTTTGACTGACACCGGAGCAGAGGCCTCTCTGATTTATGGGAACTCACAAAAATTTATAGGCTGTCCCTTGACTATAACTGGTCTTGAGGGTGCCAAAATTGTAGCTAAACAAGTGATTCTTACTATGAAAATTGGACAGCTTCCCAAAGAAGAATATCCTGTACTAATAGTTTCCATTAAAAAAATACATAATTGGAATAGATATTCTTAGAGGGATGTCACTAAATTTAGAAGATGGGAGGTATCAATTTTAGGCTTTTAAAATCTCACTGTTGACTGTTGGGCACCTGCATATAACTCCGGTTGTGTTGCCTGAACCTACTAAGGTTGTGACATTGAAACAGTATCGCATACTGGGAAGGCAACAAGAAATTGAAGATACAATACAGAATTATGTGAAAGCTGGAGTCCTGGTGCTCTCCACCTCCCCCTTGGAATAGCCCAGTCTGGCCAGTGAAAAAGATAGATGGGTCCTGGTGCATGACTGTAGATTATAGGGGAATAAATAAAGTTACTCCACCCTTATATGCTGCTGGGTCCAATACAATTACTTTGATTGAACATGTCCAAAAATCTCCAGGTAATTGGTATGCTGTTATTGATTAGGCTAATGTACTGACTCTTGGTCCACCTGGATGCCCACATGGAAAAACACAATTGGGAAATCCATGGGAGAGAAATTTGGGGAAAAACATTATGGGAAAAAATCAGGGAAACTGTACAGAAAACTAATGTGTCTGCTTTTCATGTAGACACCAATACTAAGAAGCATACTCTTGAATGTCAGCACAATCGAACTGCTGACTGTCTGGCAAATACAGCCACTGCTTCTCAAGAGGATCACAAGGAAGCTGCACTGACAAAATGGATCCATTACCAAACTGGACACCTAAGGCCGCAGGCTATCCACAGGTGGGCACAACAGTGGGGAATTTTTGTTTCCCACTCAGTATTAAAGGAGATTAATAATCAATGAGACATATGTCAGAGGATCAACAATGATCCCCTCCAAAAATTGTGTCAGGAGAATTGGCCAGAGGCAATATGACTGCTCAAATGTGGCAAATTGATTACATTGGTCCATTGCCAAAAAGTAAGAGGTGCCATTATATTTACACCTGTGTTGATACCTACTCTGGAGTATTAGTGGTCATTCTTTTTGCCCGGGCCACTCAAAAGAATACCTGTAAATGGTTAGAAGTAATAATTTTATATTATGGAACACCAGCACAAGTCAAGAGAGATAATGGATCCCACTTTAAAGGTAAAGAGATACAGACATTCTGCCACCAACATGGCATAGAATGGTTGTATAACATTCCTTATTATCCACAAACATCAAGATTAATTGAAAGAATGAATGGCTGACTAAAAGAAAATCTAAAATAATTAGGACAAAATTCCTATCAGCATTGGAAAGATAATTCACCTATGACCTTATAACAGTTAAACAATAGACCTTTAGGGGATACTACACCCCTTGGCCATATGCTAACTCCTAACTTTAAGATTAGAAAAACATCTGAACAAAGTTTACAATGGTAGGTCATAGACAAGCATGCCCAACTCCCATATCTGGAGACTCTGGAGTCAGCTGGTAATGATCTAACAACTCTAGAAGTGGTTGATATACCACCTGGGCGGACTGTCACCATCCCTACAGGACTGGAAATTAAAATTCCCACTGGTCATTTCAGTTGGATCGCATCTCGATCTAGCCTAGCAGTAAAAGGACTGCAAGTGATGGCCAGAATAATTGATGCAGATTATGTTGGTGAAATTTTGGTATTACTGCATAATGTTGCATCTGAAGTTATCACCCTTAATGCACAAGACCATATTGTGCAATTAGTTATAGTCCCCTATCAGAAAAGGCAATGACATCAATTAGATGTCCCTCCTCCTGCAATGACCAGAACAGGAGGATTTGGCTCCACCAAGCTAAAAGTAGGGGCAAAAGTATGGGTCAAACATACCGTTACTGCTGTTTCTCCTAAAGTCGAAGTGGTTGCTGAAGGAAGTAATGATACTTTTGCAGTAATGTTTCCTGGTCAAGAGGAAATTAAAATTCTGCCTTCTAATCAAATGTTTATTCAGGAATAAGCAGTGGTCTTGGAAGTGGATGGTCCTAAACCTGTTGACTCTGGCTTGGATGGCACCAATGGACTCTAAACTCATCCCCTTCCAATGTGATGAGAACATATGGATCTACTTAGCCAGAAACATGATGAATTTCTCTGACTTCTGTCCATCCAGGGGGACTTATGTGGAACAAACTTTATCCTCTTGTTTAATAGGGGTTTGTTCCCTTAATTTGATCTAAAACATAAGTGTGACAGTTTAAAAAAAAAACCAAGAAAAATATATTAATAGAAATCAGCTAGGTCATCCATATCCCTATAAACCACCTGGTATGTTCTCCATTCAAGTACAAAACATAACTTCACCGTGTAATTGTGTCCTTTTTTACCAAAGGTTCCAAACAAATTAAGGATGTATCCTGTTTTGATTGACTGTTATTGTTATGACTGACCAAGTAACTTTTTATGTAAAATTACACTCTAGATGGTTTTTAATTTGTGGATGGATGACCTATTCTTATATACATGTTAACTCAACAGGTTGGCCCTGCACAACAGGGAGGCTTACTATATTCATGCCTCAGAAAGAGTCACATGCCTGTGACGATCCCGGCAATTGAAAGAATATATGGCCTACCACCAAATTGTACATCAGATCTATCTTTATTTAGTCCCACAGAATATGTCTCCCTTAGTTTATTTGTTCTTCCATCCATTGCTATTGCTTTAAATGTAGAAATAAGTTGCTTAGCATACAGTATGGCTAAGGCCATTAATGCCACTTCTAAAGCTATATCAGAAATTAATAAAAAATTAAGTAAAGTTAGGGAGGCGATATTAAAAAACGTAGCCACTATTATCTTTTATTGTGACATAATCATGAATGTAAAACATTTTTTAATGTGATGTTTTAATTTAACAGATAATTCTCTGTTAATTGAAGGGCACCTCAAAGCTCTGCATGTTCTGTCTGAACATATCACACAAAGAGAGGGATTCTTTGGCTTTGATTAGATTTGGATTAGATCTTGGTGGCCAAGTTTTAAGGAATGGATATATTTTGATCATTGCTTTTTTTTATTGTTGTATTGTGTACTTGTTGTTGTGTTCAATTATGTCCATTATGTAAGCAAGCATGTACTCTATGTTGTCCTCACTGCTGAGTAATTTATGAAATGTATCCCAAGTAGAAGCCCCAAGGGCCAAGGGCCGAATGTAAAGTAACATATATGAGTTAGATGCCCCTTTACCCCCTCCAATTGTTGCATTCTGAGAACGCTCTGCCCAGGTGGCACATGAATATCAACTTCCCTGTCAGCAGGAGTGAACTCGGAATGGCCTCACCAACCTTTCTTGTTTACTGATCACTGACTTGATGGTGGAAAGCATGAGTAGAACCCATAAAGTTGCCCCATTGTTATGGTGACCACAAACACATAGGTCGCCCCATTGCTATAGTAATCTGTAACACAGTGACACAACATAAATCAAACACTACTGTGTAAAATCCTATAAAAATAATAGACCAATGAGCCCTAATTGGAACTCTCAGAACTCTCTGACAGGGATGCTCCCCAGATACCCCTGAAGCCAAGGTGCTGACTCGGTTCCCCTGCACCTTGGAAACACTCTGTAGGTGGTGAGGACTTGCTGTTACTCTATTTCTTACCTTACTCTACTCTGTCTGTCTTACCTAATATTCCAATATATAGTGTTTTGCAGCCTCAATTCCATCTCAGTGTGCATGGTGAATGTGTATTTGACCTCCAAATTCTATGGCCACTTAAGACATTAGCCTCTTGTTGCTACAAGCACCTAAATATCTTAAGCAAATACTACCAGTTATTAATGGAAAAGTAGATAACAATACAATAGCAGTAGACTTCAGTACCACACTTCCAATAATAAATACATTATTCAAATACAACATGAACAAACAAACATTAGAATTGGAACACAACTTAGCTCAAATGAATTTAAAATACATGTATAGAAGGTTTTGTCTAACCGCCACAGTACCCACATTCTTCTCAAGTGTACATGGAACATTTTCCAGGATAGATCATGTGCTAAGACACAAAACAACTCTTAGAAAAAAATGTTTTAAGATTTATTTTTTATTGTTTGAGAGAAGGTATTAGAGAAAGAGAGAGAGAGAGAGAAGGGAGGAGGGCCCAGAGCAGTCTCTATAGTTGTACATCATTACTTGTGCCATGGTTTCATTCCACACAGGAGGATGTGAGGTCACACAGGGCAGTGATCAAACTGGGTGTCTCCAGCATGGGATGTGAGAACCTTCACCGTCATCTTGGTGTTCACCAGTTGTGCCATGGGTTTGCATGGACTGGGACCAGGATTTGATCCCCAGACCTCGCAGTTACAAGGCAAATGCTCAATCTGCTGAGCTATCCCATCATCCCCTAGAAAGTTTTATATGATTGAGATTATACTATCTTTTCTGGCAATATGGTATAAAACAAGAAATCAATAATGAGAGAAAAGCTGGAAAATCTATAAATATGCATAAATGAAACAGTTATGAACAACCAATGGGTCAAAGGAGAAACATAAATAAAAATTACCTTGAAACAAATAAAAGAGGAAACATGACATACTAAAACCTATGGGATGCTGCAAAGTAGTTCTGAGAGTTAAGTTTATAGTGATGCATGCATATATTAAGAAATTAGTATAGGATGCCAGGATGGCTCACTGGTTGAGCACTTGCCTTGCAATCAGGAAGTCTGAGGTTTGATTCATGGCCCTGACCCATGCAAACCCCATGTGCTAAACTGTGGCACAACTAGTAACCACCAAGCCTCATAATGAAGATTTTCACTTCCCATGGTGGAGGGCCTCAGTTCAGTTCCCAACCCATGCAGCTCCACATCCATGTGTGTGGAATGAAACCATGTCACAACTAATGATGTACAACTAAGAAGATTGCTCTGGGCCCTCCTGCTTCTCTCTCTCCCTCTCCTTCTCTCTCTTTCTCTCTTTCTCTTACCTTCTCTCAAACAATAAAACAAATCTTAAAAAAAAAAAAAAAGAAGTTTGTAGTAGTAAACCTTAATATCCCAATGTCTGCAATGAATAGACCATCAAGACAGAAAATTAATATAGAGAAAGCCGAGATGTCTCAGCGGATTAAGCGCTCACTTTGAAGCCCCGAGGACCGAGGATTGAATCCCGGCTCCGGCCCAGGCGGACCCACATGCTGAACTGGGGTGTGCATTCCAAATGCGGTGAGGCCCCCAGTTCAGTTCAAAAAAAAAAGGATGTTAGTTATGGGAAGCCAGGATGGCTCAGTGGGTTAAGCACCCACTTTGCAGCGCCAGGGACCAAGGATCAAATCCCAGCCCCAGGCCATGTGAACCCATATGCTGAACTGGGGAGTTTCTCAGTTCAGTTCTCTCTCTGTCTCTGTATCTCTCTCTCTCTCTATCAAGAAGAAAGAAAGAAAATTAACATAAAGGGGAAGCCGTGATAGCTCAGCGGGTTAAGCACTCGTTTTGTAGCCCTGGGGACCGAGGATTGAATCCCAGCCTCAGCCCCTGTGGGTGGACCCATATGCTGAACTGGGATGCGCTTTCCTTGCAGGAGGCCCCCAGCCCAGTTCCTGCCCTCCGAGGCCCCTGCCCACCTGTGTGGAACGAAATCATGTTGAAAACTAATGACATACAACTATGGAGACTGCTCTGGGCCCTCCCCCTTCTCTCTCTGTCTCTCTGTCTCTGTTTCTCTCTGTCTCTGTCAAAAACAATAAAATAAATCTTTAAAAAAAAGAAAATTAACATGAAAACAATGAACTTAAACTATACATAGACCATATAGACTTAATAGTCCTCTATAGAATTTCCTGTCCAACAGCAGCAGAATATATATTATTAGCACAGGAAACACTGTCAAGGACAGATCATATGAGAGGAATCAAAACAAGTTCTAGAAAATTAAAGATGATTGAAACCATGCCAATAATATATTTTTCCAATCACAATAACATGAAACTAAAATCAACATCATGAGGAAATTTGAAAATTATCCCAAGTATGTAAAAATAAAAAAAAAAACACAAGACAAACAAGCAAACAACAACAACAAAAGAGGAATCAAACAGGAAAACAAATAATACCTTGGTGAAAAAAAAAAGAAGAAAATGAAAGCACAACATACCAAAACTTATGAGACCCTGCAAAAATAGTTCTGAGAGTAAAGATTATTGTAATAAATACACTAAGAAATTAGAAAGATCTCAAACATCAGTTTACACCTGAATTAGAAAAATAGGAACAAAATAAGCCCAAAATTAGCAGAAGGAAGAACACAGTAAAGGTCAAATCAAAATAAATAAAATAGAGACCAAGAAACACTAGTGAAAAATAAAGGAAACTAAGAGCTGGTTTAAAGAAATTGGCACATCTTTATCAGGACTAAGACCTAACTAAGATAAAAAGAGAGGATCAAATATATAAAATAAAAAAATGAAAGAGGAAAAATTATAACTGACACTACATAAATACATAGGATTACAAGAGACTAATATGAAAAAATATATGCCTAAAATTAGATAACATAGAAAAAAATGGATAATATTATAGAGTCATATAACTTACACAGACTGAACCAGCAAGAAATAGAAAATTTGAACAGACCAATAACGAATAAGGAATTTGAATCAGTAATTAAAAAATCTCTCAACACAGAAAATCCAAAGACAGATGGCTTTATTGGTAAATTCTACCAAACTTTTAAAAAACTAACATCAATACTCTCAAACTCTTCCAAAAAGCTGAAGAAGAGAAAACAATTTCAAACTCATTCTGAGTCCATCATTACCCTGATATCAAAACCAGATAAAAAATCACAAGGAAAGAAATCTATAGGCCAAACCTCGATTAATATAAGTTAAAAAATTCTTGACAAAATATTAACAAACTAAAAATAGGAACTCATTAAAAGGACAATGTAACATGTCCAAGTGAAATTTATCCCTGGGATGCAAGGATGGCTGAACATATGCAAATTAATAAATGCGATATACCACATTAATAGAATAAATGATATAAGTCATACGATCGTCTAAATAGATGCACAAAAAACATTTGAGAAAATATTTCATCCCTTCATGATAAAAATGTTAACAAATCAGATATAGAAGAAACATACCGCAAAATAACAAAGGTCATATGTAAGTACAATAAACCCGTACCTTACATTATATTCATTGAAGAAAAATTGAAATATTTCTAATATGTGTAAGAAAATTACCAGGATGTCCACTGTCACCACTCTTGTTCAACATAGTAATGTAATTCCTACTACAACAATCAAGCAAGAAAAATAAATGAATGAAATTTAAGCCAGAAAAAAAGAAGTGAATTTTTACTTGTAAATGATACAGTCTTATAAATTAAAAATCCTGAAAAGTAGGGAAGCCGGGATGGCTCAGTGGATAGAGCACTCACTTTGCAGTCCCAGAGACCAAGGATCAAATCCCGGACCAGGCCCATGCGGACCCATATGCTGAACTGGGTAGTGTCCCCAGTTCAGTTCTTACCAGGGTGAGACCCTGGCCCAGTTCCTGCCCTGTGCAGCCCTGTACCCACCTGTGGAATGAACTATGTGGAAAAACCAATGTAGTGCAACTATGGAGACTGTTCTGGGCCCTCCCCCTTCTCTCTGTCTCTGTCTCTGTCTCTCTCTCTCTGTGTCAAAAACAATAAAAATAAATCTTTAAAAAAAATATCCCGAGGAACAAAGATGGCGGCATTAGAGGGGAACACTGATAACTGCCTGGGAAGGGCCTTGTGAACAGACGGGAATCCACAGGGAAACCCTGAGAAGCAACTTCAAATAAGAGAACCACACAACGCAGAACAACACCCAAAGGTTAGAGAAAAAAGGGGAGAGCGGCAGAGGGAAGGGGAAGCAGCGGTTCGGGGACAGAGACTCGGAGTGCAGCCCGGGGCTGGCAAAAACAAAGGGGGATTGGGGGACTATGGTCAAAGTGGAGCTGGTTCGAGGGCGGGCTAGAAGCTGAGACCTAGGGAGTGTGGAAGCCCCACAAGACTGGACAATTTAACGTCTGATCTCAAGGGGACAGCATGCAGTGCTCTAATCAGATCACGGAGCCTAAAGTGGAACAGGGACTGTGGAGATGGGCGGCTGCACTTCCCGGTGGGCGGGGTGAGAGCAGGGTACCAGCCCACAACAGCTCAGCACCCAAGATTTACGGAGGAGATTGACTGTGAGGGAGCGCCTTCTGAAGACAGGGCTCTTGGAGTGAGGGCTGGGGCTTGAGTGGGCATAGCTGCATTGGACGTGCTTAGAGTGAATCCGGCGGTCTCAACAGAGCCGGGAGCATAGAGCGGCGGCCGCCCAAGCTACGACCTGTGCACACAGGGCATTCGGCGCCCCGCCCACCAGGCCGTTGTGGTGCTCCTGCCAGCGCGCAAGCGCACAACTGGGCTTTCAGCACCCCACCCACCAAGCAACCGTGGCACCGCTGCCTGCTCAACAGCGGGCAACCTGGCTTTTGGAGCCCTGTTCACCAGGCCGCCGCAGCACCACTACGTGCGCACGAGACCAATTTACGACGCCCTGCACACTGGGCCGCTGCGGCACTGCTGCCCACTTGTGAATGAAAACTGGGCTTTCAGCGTCCCTCCCATCAGGCTGCTGGGGCGCTGCACCCTGCGCGCACAACTGGGCTGCTGACCGGGATTCAGCGGCGTCATTGCCTGCGCATGGGACTGCGCAGCTGACCGGGGCCTCTGCCAAGCCCCAGCCCATCCAAGCGCTGCCAAGTGGGCATGGCTTGCAGATACGATTGAAGGAGGGGCAGCCAGGCAGAGGAGAAAAAGACTGGAGCCCCTGCGCCCCGCCCACACTGAAACACCAGCTCCCATGCTGAAAGAGGAATCTGCTATTGTGTCTCAGGCCCAACCTAGCTCCTACTCACGTGCCCCGACCCCTGGCCACACCTTTACTACCCTGCTATCTAACAGCTAAGACAGCAACCTGAAGTGCCCCAGGACACAGAAGCTGTCTGCTTCCCCCAACCCTCTCCCAAAATCTCCTTCTCCCACAACTGAGCCCAAAAGAACAAATAAAGAGAAGCCCATCTCATAGGCAAACCCCCAGAGGGAAAACCTACTCATGCGTAAAGCAAAAAGAAACACATCAAACACAGTGCACACCTCAGAATCCAAAGTCCTTCCAGAAGATCAGGGGCATTCTTTAGAAAAGGAACTTGCACACTTGGAATCAAATCTAAGTGAAACAGAATTCAGAGCTACATTAATCAAGACACTCAGAGAGCTCACTCAATGCTGACAAAGTACCCAGACACAGTTAAATGACCTCAACAAGAAATTTTCTGAGCAAAATGAGTACTTTACCAATAAAATTGAGAAGCTAGAGCAGAAACAAAAGGAACTCCTTGAAATGAAAGGCATCATGGGAGAGCTGAATAAAGAACTGACCAGCATAGGAAACAGGGCTGACCAGCTAGAGGAAAGGATGAGTGAAATTGAAGATACAAACATGGAAATGTCACAGAGGGAAGAAGAAAGGGAAATGAGAATCAAGAGAAATGAAAGAACTCTACAAAACTTTCGGACTCCGTCAGAAAGAACAATATTAGAATAATAGGGGTACCAGAAGGAAACAAGATGAAATCTTCTGAGAGTCTACTAAAACAAATAGTGGATGAAAATTCCCCTAAACTGTGGAAAGAATTACAGCCCCAAATCCAAGAGGAAATCAGAAGCCCTAACTTCCTAGACCCTAGCAGATCTTCTCCAAGGCACATTGTTCTGAAGATGACAAAAATCAATGACAAAGAACAAATCCTCAAGGCTGCCAGGGAAAGTCAAAATATAACTTTCAAAGGAAAACCTATCAGGCTGTCATCAGACTTATCAGCAGAAACTCTGCAAGCCAGGATGGAGTGGAGCCCAATCTTCAAAGTATTAAAAGAGAGAAATTTCCAGCCAAGATTTCACTATCCAGCAAAATTAACCTTCAGATATGAAGGAGGAATTAAGGCCTTTTCAGATATACAGAAGCTGAGGGAATTCTCCAGCTCAAAACTGGCACTCCAAGAAATAGTAAAGGAGGTTATCTGACCTGAATCAAGAAATCAATATAAATGGAGAAAAGTTAGGACAACAAAAAAATAAAAAGGAAAGAAGAAATGGATACAGGATATCCTCATATATCAATCATCACCCTGAATGTAAATGGACTGAATTCACCAATAAAGAGGCACAGGGTAGCAGACTGGATTAAAAAACAAAATCCAACCATATGCTGCCTACAAGAGACACACCTCAGCCACAGGGACA
>PVKE010026435.1:0-22293 GCA_004027555.1 Craseonycteris thonglongyai
TTTTTTTTTTTTTCTTTTACTAACTTTGGTCTTTTTTTTCTTCTTTTTATAGTTTCCTCAAGTTGTAAAGTCAGTTTATCAGAGAGTTTTCTTGTATCTTGATGTAGATAGGCACTTATTGCTGTGAAGTTCCGGTTTAGAACTGCTTTTACTACATCCCATAAATGTTAATACGTTATATTTTCATATTCATTTGTCTCAAGGAATTGTTTAATTTCTCATTTGATTACTTCTTTGACCCATTGTCCAGTAGCATGTTGTTTAATTTCCACATATTTGTGGATTGTCCAATTTTCTTTTTGTAATTAATTTTTAGTTTCACGCTGTTGTGGTCAGGAAAAATGCTTGATCTGATTGCAATCTTCTTAAATTTATTAGAACTAGTCTTGTGGCCTAACATGATTTATCCTGGAGAATGTTCCATGTGTACTTGAGAAGAATGTGTATTCTCTTGCTTTGGAATGGGATATTTTGCTTATATCTCTTAACTACATCTGCTAAGTTGTTATGCTATACTAGAAGCTTACCCCCAGGCCAAAACTCTAGGACAAACATATAGTTCTCTTTCACAGAAAGACTTGGGGTGTATTTCAGATGGCCATCTGTGTAGTGCCCTGAGGGTGAGCCAAGAACTGTCCTGCTGATTGTCATAGTCCTGTGGAACGCAAGCTCCCCTGGCCACCAGAGCCAGGAGGTCTAAGGTGTCCCCGGGTGGCAGCTGTAAATATTCAGGCCACCAGAGGAGGGAGGATACAAGTTCCTTTCCAGGGTATACCAATGAGCTGGAGAGAGGCAGAGGGAGACTGCAAATAATCCCAGCAGCCTCTGTTTCTGAGGCGTGCATCAGCAGGCTCCTAGATGGCTATTAAATTAGAAGCCTGCCCCTTAGGCCAATGCTTTAAGATAAGCATATAAAACTCTGTCACATGAAGTTTGGGTGCCTCTGAATCGCCTGCCTCTGCACTAGTCCTGCCAGGGGCAGGTGAGTCGCAGTGACCAAGCCCTTAAGAACTATTTCTCAGTTTGCTGTAGCTTTGTGGGTCTCATGGACATGAGCCCCATCTGTTTTGAAAGCTAGGTGATATGGGGGCTTTTCTCAGGTGCAGGTCTTGAAGTTGGGGTACCCAGTGTGGGGTTCAAACCCTTTTCTCCTCAGAGAGAAGCTCCAGGTGTTGAGCTCCTTCCTGATTGCGGGTCACTGAATCAGGTGTGGGCTTTATGTCCTAATTGTATCTTGGCCTCTCCTGCTCACTTCATTGTGCGGTGTTTTCTCATTTGTTTGATGTGTAGGAGTCACTCAGCTAGTTTTTAGGGTTCCCCCAAGAGGAACTAGTTCCATATGTAGCTGTAGATATAATGTATCTGTGGGAGGTGAGTTTAGGATATTCCTATATCACCATCTGGAACTTGTACCAAAAATATTTCCTCATGATTTTACATGAGAGGTAAGCTGGAGAAAGGTGTTAAAGATATTCTTTACAGTTTCAAGCCTAAGAAACTAAGAAAAGAATAGTGCCAATCAGATAAAAAAAACAAGAAGTGGGAAAGGAGGTTGGCTTAGGAAAAGGGGGGATGAGTTTGGTTTTAAACAAGTTGAATTTCAGATGACAACACTTATCCTAATGACATGTGGCTTGGAGGCAGATGGAAATGTGAATCTGAAACTTAGAGATGTCAGCGTCAGACAGATTTAGGACACTTCCGTAAACCAGCCATCTAAGTGGACGAAACTGCTGAGGGGAACCACAGAGGAGAGCTAGGTGAGAACAACTGGGACTTGAGCATTGTCCACATTTCCAGCTCTGAAGGAGGAAAGTAAATCACAAAAGAAGAGAGAAATATTCCAAAAAAGTAGAAGGAGAAACGCAGCAGGGTAGTGCCACTCATGAGAGGACACCGTTTCTTTTTTTTATTATTATTGTTAAATTTATTGGGGTGAGGACACAGTTTCAATGTGAAGATAAACAACCTAAACAAATGCTTCCCAACGCCGTAAAAAGGAGCATTGAGAAAAGCTGACGTGCAGCTAAAATAAGCTGAGTGCTGAGGTCAGAAAGGTTTTAGAAATCACATAGTCCAGGCCCTGATTTTATAGATGAGGCCATTGGGTCTCAAAGAAGCTAATTATCCTACCCAAGCTAACACAGATACTAAAGTGCACTGACTGAGTTGTATCTCTGCCTCCTAGCTCGGTACTCTTTCAGCTGAAGGAAATCCTGGCATTTTTCTGACTGTGACATGTAATACAGTCTATATCCCCCCGCCCCCCCATATTGAAGCTCTTTAAAGCAGGGACCATATTTAAAAAAAAAAGAAAAAACAGTAAAGAAACTTGATGGAAAAGACCATGCAACCTATTGGTCTCCATTAAAAAATGATTTGTGATATTATTATATGGTGTTTAGGATGATGCTGTGGATGACAAATTGGAAAGTCTGGCAATAAGATAAACATAAAAAGAAGATAGTTTTTATTTTGTAAGTATTCATTTATTTTCCTCATTATAAACTGGCAGACATTTATTTTAATAAAACAAAGAAAATATACTAAAGTATATAAGAGTAGATATCTGATCATTCTACTGCCCAAATAGACAATTATTCTTAGCATTTTGGTGATTTTTCTCAAGCTGTGCCTATACATTTATACAGCCGAGATCATATACAAGAGCTTATATGTTTTTTTATTTTTTCTCTTAATGTTATATTACAAACTTTTATTGTGGTTGATATACTTAAAGGACTACCTGATATCCACTCTTACCACCTTCATTAACAGACCCATGAGTTCGTTTAAGCAGCAATGTTTCCAATTAAAATATTCGCCTTCCTAGAGCCTTTTGCAGCTGGGGATGGTCATGTGACACCGTTCTAAGCAGTGACTCAGAAGGAGAGGCTGCTGACGTGGCAATGAAGGGTTCCAAGAAATCTTTTAAAAGGAACAGACTCAGCTGGAGTGTTACTTTTGGCCTTTTTGGGGGTCTCTTCTCTCTTCTTCCTGACTGGTATGCATCCATGATATGTTGGGAGCGAGAGGTGCAGCAGCCACACCTATGGATGGTGAAAGTGAGGGCCCGGAATCCTTGGTTATATTATTGAACATCCTTTGCTACCCTGCACTGCACTTCTCTAGGTTTCTTGATGTGTGTCATAGGCTTAAACATCAGTTGTGTCTGGCTCCGTATTATTCCCAGCCAGCAGCAATACTGACGAGTACATTTAATAAATAAATTTTAAAGCTCCCCCACCCACCGCGACTTGCTGTTGCGCATTTAATTTTAAAACTCATGCCTCATCTCCTTTCAAAAAATGTTCTGCTTAGCTTATAAGTGACACAATTAGTACAGAACTGTTCAAGCCATGGTAACAGAATAAAATTAAAGTAAGGGCGAAAGATACTATTTTTAGAAAACTTCGATCAGGGAGAGATACTGATGTTAATTCTAAAATTTACTTCTGGGAAAGCCAGGATGGCTCAGCTGGTAAAGCGCTCGCTTTGAAGCTCCAGGACCGAGGATCGAGTCCAGGCCTGGGCCCATGTGGACCCACATGCTGAACTGGGATGTGCCCCCAGTTCAGTTCTTGCCGGGGCCTATGTGGGAGGCTCCCTGCCCAGTTCCTGCCCTGCGCAGCCCTGTGCCCACCTGTGGAGTGAAACTATATGGAAAACTAATGTCAACTATGGAGACTGCTCTGGGCCCTCCCCCTTCTCTCTGTCTCTCTCTGTCTCTGTTTCTCTCTGTCAAAAATCAATAAAAATAAATCTTTAAAATTTACTTCTGAGTTTCTGGCACCAAACTCTTGTTATCTAATCCCTGAAAGCATACCAGTTTGTCAATTTCTTCCTAGCAGAGAGTCCTGAAAAAAACGTATCATGATTCTAGCAAAAGATATTGAAGACTGTGACTGTCTTAAAAACTACTTTATAAGAGTTGTAGTGATATTAGTACATATTATCTAATATCAAATCCCCAAAGAGAACAAAATTCAAATTATTAAGCTATAATCCAGTCTGGCCCCTTCCAAAAAATATAATTTTAAGTTACTGCTATCTTTTGTTTGTTTAGTTGCCAAAACTGTTGAGAGAAACTATATAAAATGGAAGAGAGTATGAAGGACATGGAGTTCCCCTTCATTCTTCATTGTCTATGATTTCCTCTAGATTAAGCCAGATCAAAAAAAGTCTGGAATTGGAATGTTTTGTCTTCCACAGTTGTCTTCATGATGCTTAGCTTTATTAATACAATGAAGGACGTTATAATAATCTCATACTGAATTAATTAATGCATTCATTGTCCAGATGTGGTGAGGACATTAGCCACAACGCAAGTCTCAGTATTTTCAAACAAAAAACCAGGCAATTGTTTTTAGTACCCAAGTGTCAGAAAAAGCTTTTATGTACTTGTTTATTTGTTTGTTTATATTTTTCTTGAGGAACTGGTATGCTTTCTTTTTTTGGGACAACATAGATATGTAGCTAATTTTATTTCTCTTTTCTCTTTGGTGTTCAAGAAGCTTAGAAGGAAATTTGCATCCCAATCTTATCTTTACATATATCGTTTCTGTATACTATTTATTTTTCTACTCGATTCTTTTTACAATTTAAACAAATTTTATCTCCCCCTCTGTCTATATTTTCTCTGAATATGAAGTTTTAAAACTTATATTTTGTCATACATATGAAACTTCAAATCCTTGATAGAGTGACTAGAGTAGAAATAATTAAATGTATGAAGTCAAAATACTTTGTCCAAATATGTGATTTTCTGGTTATCTGGTAACAAAGGGTTAGAACTAGAGAACTAAGGCATGATTGGTTAACATATACCTCTCAAATATTGATAATGTAGCTTTTGGCCAGGTTTAGTAGCACACACTTTGTGACCACCGTCATTTGCAAATGCTGAAAAACAGAGTAAGAATGATAAGTACTATAAATAGCAAACTGTCACTGATGCAACCCTAGTCTTCATGTGTCATCTCATTTGCTCCTCACAGCAGCCCCCTAGGATCAGTATTTTTATTATAGTTGCTATATTACAGATAAGAAACCTGAGTATAGGGATTCCCTGTGTTTACCTGGAAGGAAGGCTCTGCTAGGGAAATGGGAAGGTTAATTTTTGCTATTTTAGGTAAAGAACCTGGTGGTGGTCCTGCCAGCATTCATCCTCAGAAACATCATTTTTTGTTGTTTTTTGTTTTCTTTACTATTTCAATTATGCAATACAGTGTTGTCAGCTATGGTCACCAGGTTTTACATGAGATCCTCAGACCTAATTCATCTTACAGCTAAAAGTTTGTGCCCTTCTACCAGCCTCTCCTTATTTCCCCAACCCCTGTCAACCACTTTTCTATTCTCTGTTTCTATGAATTTGGTTTTTTTGAATCTTAGATTCCACATATAGTGATATCATGCAGTATTTGTCTTTCTCTGACTTCTTTTACTTAACATAATGCCTTCAACTTTCATTGATGTTATCACAAATGGCAAATTTTTCTTTTCCTCGTGGCTGAATAATAGTCCATCACACACACACACACACACACACACACACACACACATTTCATATCTTTATCTATTTACTTATTGACAGACACTTGGTTGTTTCCATTATCTTAACTATTGTAAATAATGCTACAATAAACATGGTGGTACAGTTATCTCCTTGAGATAGTGATTTCATCTCTTTTGGATGTATATACCCATAAGTGGCATTGCTGGGTCATAGGGTAGTTCTATTTTTAATTTTTTAAGGAACCTTCATACTGTGTTCCATAGTGGATATACCAATTTGGGAAACATCTTTGATTCTGCTCAGATGCTCATTGCTACCTTGTTGAAAACCCTGAATTCTGTGCCCTAAGCCCAGGGGAGAACATCTTGGTCTGGAAGAACTTCAGGGGATAAATGGTAACAGCCATCCTGTTCCACTATAATAGCTCCTCTCCTCAATGCCTGGGCAATGTTTGGCTTTGAGCAAGGGCTGTGGCCAGACCATAATGATTTCATTACAAAACCCACCCTTAAAAATCAGTGTAAACCAGAAAGATCACAGGGACTCTGAGAAGTGATTTCATCAACCCTCAACTTCCCAGTACTTGACACCTAAACCAGGTCTACACAGAAAGTCTCCAGGTTCCCCAGAGTAAACTTTAAATTTAGGGTCTTTGGAAAAATCATGTTGTCTCTGATATGTGAGGTGCTGCCATTTTTGTGCAATTTCCATATGTACACAGTTGCCTCTTTCACTGCTGCACATGCCTGACAGCTCCTGCAAACACTGTCCAGAGTCACGCACCAGACAGGCCATGCAGAAAACCTACAAAGTGTGGGCACAGATTCAAGAAACAAGAGCAGGCCTCTCTGAGTGGAGCCAGAAGCTGTAACTTCAAACAGAATGAGCTTAATTAACCAGCATGGAAAAACACCAAAAACATTTGCATTTCATGCACAGCAAGGCTCTCGCTAGCCACCCCTTCCTTCATGGGCGAGGAGGGTCCCCGGACCCTGCAAACCTCTAGCTCGTCCATTCTAGCTGTGGCCCCGGCCTTCTACTGCCTTCTGCTTTGTTCTTTACCCCGAAGGGTATCAATTGGGTGAATCTCCCTTTTTGTTATTGCAAGACAGCTGAGCCCCTTCCCTTTCCCAA
Source organism: Craseonycteris thonglongyai (assembly GCA_004027555.1). NCBI lineage: Eukaryota > Metazoa > Chordata > Mammalia > Chiroptera > Craseonycteridae > Craseonycteris > Craseonycteris thonglongyai. Next base: position 6,650 of record PVKE010026435.1, read on the forward strand.
TAAGGAGATAAATATCTATGGGCAAATGTTCTGGTTGGACAGAAAATAATACCACTTCCTCGATTCCTCCATGACCAAGTTCTGTATTTTAAAATAAATGTTTACTGTTGTCAATGTGTTAATGAATAGGCAACTATTCATCATGGGACAAGGAGGATCACAACACCCAATCTGACCCGGGAGAGTGGAGAGAGTAGGGGCAATGCTGTTTTCCAGGGGCTGGCTCCCCTCTTGTCACCACTCCCAAATCTGTATCATGGACAGGCCTTTAAACGTTTTCTTGGCTCTCTCCCAGATGCATTCAATAGTCATTGCTGTCCTCAGGAAGCTTCAGAGAACACGTGGAATCCAAAGCCAGGGGGACAGGGGAAGGAGAAGGGGTGACCCAGGGCAAACACACTGGGAGTCTCTTCTTGTAAGCTGGACATCAAGAGGTGTGCAGGCCTTCCATCTTCAAGGATGTTGGGAGGGTTGAGTGCAAGAAGGGGCTTGTGGGTTTCACCTGAGGACTTGGCTACTCCCTCAGGGGTGCACAGGGAGCTGTTCTGGGAGGGGGGTAGGAGCCAGAGAAAGCAATGCCAACATCCTAGAAGCTCCATTTTTGAACACTGAAAGCAGGCCTTTGCCCCAAGAGAACAGCAAGAAAAAGTAGTGCAGCACGGCCAGCATCTCAGAATGTACCCGCAAGTGCTTCCAGGTTACTTCTTCTATTCCCAACCAAGACTGCCCTGGGCACAGGGACATCCCACCAGCTCAACAGACACCAAATCCTACTCCCAGTGTATGCACTGAGGAGGGCTGGAAGGAGCCATGAGGGACCTACCAGCATGGTGCCTGTCCACAATCTGCTATCTCCTTTTTGCCCCTAAGACCAGCACTGGAGCACAATGGGATGTAGGAATCAGGTGGAGGGGGAGATGCTACCTCAGGTTGCAGTGGGGTGTCAGAGGTTGGGTAATTCAGGAGTAGACATTGAAACTGAATTTGGGGTGCAAGATATTCATTAAGGGTTGATATCTGTGCAAGAGAAGAAAATGAAGAATTGGGCAGAAGGAGATGTCAAACAAATGCAAGCTGAAAAAGCCTTGGCTGACTGCAAGAAAGCTCCGGAGAGGAACTTGCCCATTAGAGTTGACCTATGTCCAGGCTTTATCTCCCTGCCGGGACCAGAATCCTCACCACTTTTAGAAGGATTGACATCACCTTGAAGCTAGGCTGCCCCGACATCACGTGTGATATCTTGTTCAGTGGAGCTTCAGTAAACTGCGTGGTGACAGGGCTCCTCATCTTTTACTCTGTGTCCCACCCTGAGATGGATGTGTCCTGTGACCAGCAGACATGGGCATGCAACAGGCAGGAGCCACAAAGACAGAGAAAGGCTTGCCTCAGTCAGCAATGAACTTCAAAGCCTTCACATACTTTATGAACCAAGCTATTTGCTAGTCATGAAGTACATATTGACTTTTTGTAAATTTTTAAAATTCAATATTTGAACAAGCACAAATACTTGAAAGCTTGCTACAATATATTATTATAATCAAAGGTTCATTCCATTTCTCACCTACAAGTTGGAATATGCTATTTTCTTTTCACTTTATCCTACCTTATACAGTAATGTTGTCTTGTGACAATAAGATAAAGCTTCAATAGCATTTAGTGGCAGATATTCAGAGAAAACACAGGTGTTGCTGGAATTTGCAATGTCATTTTTTTTTCTGTCAGTCATCTGATGAGCCCACATTTATCACACCTCAGAGAGAATTTGTCTTGCTGAGAATGCCACATTTTGAAAACCTCAGAGTAATGTTATGACTAAGAGGAAAACCTATAGAGTGACGACTAAACTAGGAGAGAAACATAAGTGAGCCACATATGTAATTTAAAGTTTTTAGTAGCCACTTTTTTAATTTTCAGGTTTGGGATTAGGTTAATTTGTTTTAATTATTACATTTTGTTGTACTTTTCCTTTTTAATTAGATTTATTGGGGTAACATCGCTTGATAACATTATATAAGTTTCAGGTGTAGAACTCTATCACACATCATCTGTATATTGCATTGTGTACTCTCCACTCAGAGTCAGTTCTCCTTCCATCACTGTGTATTTGACTCCCCCTTCCCCTCTGGTAACTTCCATACTGTTGTCTGTATCTATGGGTTTGCTTATTTTGTTTGTTTGCTTGTTGTTTTCTGTTTTATATACCACATAAGAGTGAAATTGTGTGGTTCTTGTCCTTTCCTATCTGACTTATTTCACTTAACACGATACTCTCAAGATCAATTGAGGTTGTTGCAAATGGCAATATTTATCATTTATTTATCAATTTTATGGCTGCATAGTATTCCATTGCATGTATGTACGGTACCACATCTTCTTTATCCATCGAAGGACACTTAGGTTGTTTCTATGTCTTGGCTAAAATGAGTAATACTACTGTGAACATAGGGGTACATATATCTTTATGAATAAGCATTCTCAATTTTTCAGGTATGTACCCAGAAAAGGATTGTCACATGGTAATTCTATTCTTAATTTTTTAAGAAACCTGTACTGTTTTCCATAGTGGCTGTGCCAGTTTACATTCCCACCAGCAGGGTATGAGGGTTCCTTTACCTCTCCAGCCTCTCCAGCCTCTCCAGCACTTGTTAACAATTTCTCTTTTTATTCAACTTTTAAGATTTATTCTTATGGATTGTTATTATTGTTGTTTTTGTTTGACACAGACAGAGAGAGATGAAGAGAGAGACAGAGAGAAGGCGGAGGGCCCAGAGCAGTCTCCATAGTTGCACGCATTAGTTTTTGACATAGTTTCATTTCACACAGGTGGGTGCAGGGCAATGCAGGGCAGAATCTGTGCCACAAAACCTCCCACATGGGAAGCACACCCCAGTTCAGCATATGGGTCTGCACTGGCTGGGGCCAAGACTGGATCCTTGGACCCTGGGGTTGCAAGGCAAGTGCTCAACCCATTGAGTCATCCCAGTTTTCCCTTGTTATTTCTTGTCCTATTGAAAATAGCCATTTTAACAGGTGTGAGGTGATATCTCATTGTGGTTTTGATTTATTTCCATTTCCCTTATGGCTGGTGGAGTTCAGCATCTTTACACATATCTGTTGGCCACCTGCATGTCTTCATGGGAAAAAAATGTGTTCAATTCCCCTGCCCATTTTTTAATTGGATTGTTTGGATTTTTGTTCTTGAGTTGTATGAATTCTTGATATTTGGGATATTAGCCCCTTATCAGAGGCATTGTTTGCAAATATCTTCTCCCATTCAATTGCCTTTTTGTGTTGTTGATGGTTTCTTTTTCTGTGCAGAAGCTTTTCAGTTTGATACAGTCCCACTCATTTGCTTTTGCTTTTACTTTCCTTGCCTTTGGGGTTAAGATCACAAAAACCCCTTTGAACCCAAGGTCCATAAGTTTAGTACCTGTGTCTATGTATTTTGTTGTTTCAGGTCTTATATTTAAGTTTTTAATCCATTTGAGTGAATTTTTGTGTATGGTATCAGGAAGCAGCCTCGTTTCATTCTTCTGCATGTAGTAGCCACATTTTTTAAAAAGTAAAATGTGTCCAATACATTACAGTTTTGACATGTAATCACTATATATACCAATATAATCAACAGTGCAGCAATGATTTACAACAAATCCACAGAGAAACATTTTCACCTTCTTTTTTTCATACGAAGTCCTTGAAACCAGCCTGTAGTTTATACTTACAGTGCATCTCAATTTGCACGAACAACATCTCCAGTGATCAATAGCCAGAAATGTAGGTACCATATTAAGCAGCACGGATTTAAACAGCACTTTCGACACACTTTGCAAGAAAGAGTGTTTTTTGCCATCCCACCTGTTTAACTCCTCCCTCACCCCACCCCCCACCCCTCCCCATACCTGCTGCTTCATTCTCTGCTTGGAGTCCCATGGCTGGGGATTAGGAGAGGGAGAAAGTAAGAGGATAAGATTGTCCTCACTTGGCTGGATGGCCTTGAGCTCTGAGACCTCAGAGTTTGGCCAGGCATACGTTCAAAGCTAAGTCTTTCATGGGATGCCTTCCTGTCTCTTTTGGGGCACCACTCTGGTCCTCACCTGACATCTCCTAGGCAAAGCGCTGGCCCAGTTCTCTTGGTTTCACAACTGCACAAAACAGTTCAATGTTCTCCATGGGCTTCTATCGAAACCTGCCCCCATCCCCCACTGAACTTGGCATTAAAAAGTAGCACCTTCATGCCATACAAAGAGGTGAAGTGGGAACTCCAAGCTCTGCAGCCACCCTCTCCAAAAATATTTCTGAAACAGTCTTCCCACAACATTCTCTTCCACACCTTGTTTTCTAAGTGTGTGAGGGAGTTTGAGTCATTGATACATAACTCCTGTGTCCTCACTGTAAATTCTACACATGGTGGGGTTGGGAGCTGTCTTGTCTCTCGCTGTCATTGCTATTCTGATTTCCACAGTATAGTCCCCTCAGTTGACCTCCAGGCCAGAAGTCCCACCTGTACCACCTTGTTTAATCCTACAGTAGTAATGAAGTACGTGCATTATCCTCAAGTTACGTGCAAGGACACCGAAGCAGATACCAGTGACCTAAGTTGTAAACCCAGAAATTGGATTCAGGTCTTTCTGACTCCAATCTGTGCTCTTAACCGCCAAGTTGGCTCCTTAGTTTAAACTGAATGTAAATTGTTTTGAAGCCAAATGAAATTATGTTGTTTGGGTTTATTTTGAATTATACTAAATGAAAAGAAATGAACTTCAAAGGAAACCCAAACCATTTTGTTGTAATGTGAGTTCTTTCACTTAAACACATTGCTATAAATCATATTTGCAAACTGTAGTTATCGGGAACTCAATGGAACATATGTTGTTATAGAAATGAACCAAAGATGGCCTCTGTATATTGGCCCCTATGTTGTTTATTCTTCCACTGCAGGCTAAGATTCCCAAGTTCAAAAGCCCACTGGTGCCAAATTCAAATTTTTACACATTTAATTATTTAAAAAGTAACCCAGATAAGCAGATTATAAGCCATTAAAGGCCCACCTGCTTTGAATACTCTGAGAACTGCCTCCATATCTGCTAGCATTGCTAAGACAGAGCCTTGTGGTTATAAGGCCCCAAGCTGCTATGGCTGGCCCTGTGGAGCTCTCTGATCAGAGAGTCCCTGTCATGTTGCTGAGTGACATCACCTAGTCATATAAGCTACTTTCTGACCTCCCTCTCTTCTGGGATTTCCCTTGCCCTTCTCCCCTCTGGGTAGTGACGGCCTGCCCCCAACCACCCCCACACATGCCCTGTAGCCTCTGGACAGCTCCTTCTATAAGGGACTACCCACATGCAACCCTGCCTGCACACCACACCGCAAAGCTTTAGTTGCACGCTACTGCCCCTTGGAGTCATACCATTTTTCCTGATCAGCCCCAAATTCCTTAAACCCTGACAAATACACTGTAAGGGGGAAAATGAATCAGGAATAGAAAGAGAGATAACTCATTCTACTTTTTCTTTTCCTTTCTCAAGCTCTTTAATATACTACTGTGTTCTTTTTCTTTGTTTGTTTTTCTCTTTCTATTCTTGCTAAGTTTGATGACCACTGAGGACTTGGGGCATTTGCAAGCATGTCTGAAGACTTACTTGTACATTGGCTGCCTTAAGGTGAATCCCAGCAACATCATCTACTAGACAGGCCCTAAGTGCTCATATTTGAAAAATCATAGATTTGATGTGTCAGTTCATGTTTCTGATATACACAGTAAACTCAAATTTGCTTTTTTTAAAGATTTATTTTTATTGTTTTTTGACAGAGAGAGAGAGAGAGAGATACAGAGACAGAGAGAAGGGGGAGGGCCCAGAGCAGGCTTCATAGTTGCATATCATCGGTTTTTCCACATAGTTTCATTCCACAGGTGGGCGGGGCTGCACAGGGCAGGAACTGGGCCGGGATCTCACCCCGGTGAGAACTGAACTGGGGGCACTCCCAAGCTCAGCATATGGGTCTGCACGGGCTGGGGCTGGGATTCGATCCTCGGTCCCCAGGGCTGAAAAGTGAGCACTTAACCCACTGAGCCATCCTGGCTTCCCCTCAAAATTGCTTTTTAAAAAGCTTGTGCGTGAACTAAAATAATCTTGGTACCACACTTTGGGAAACATGAACAAGTTTTCATTCCTTAGGGTGACTCGCAAAGCCCTTGAAGTTCTTCTTGCTCCCACCTTCCCCCTTACACATTTGAACTCTGGAAAGATAGAACTTCCCCAAACTTGCCATGCTATCCTACGGCTTTGCCTTTGTGTGTGTTATGCTACATGAAGTGCCCTTCCCCTTCCCCTTTGTCTTTCTAGGACAATCTTGTTGAGTTTTTGAGACTGCGCTGGCACGTTATCCCATGGGAAGCCCTCACTCCCTCATCCTCTCTGTGGATTCTCATCCCACCCACCCTCCTCCATCAGTCTTCTCCCACCCCAGGAGCCCTCTTACAGCGAGTGCATAATGCGAAGTTCACACTTACCCTGTAGTCCATTGTTTGTTTGCCTACTTCTCCCTATGGTCTTTAGCTGAGTAAGAAGTTAGGGACTTACAGGCATCTGTATTCCTGGTGCCTACAGTCATGCCAGACACTGAGAGGACACTCAGCAGGTGAGAGAACAAACATCATGAAAATAACTGCTATTCTCTTTATTTTAATAGACTTCGTTGACCTGCAGTTAGCCTGTGGGCCAAGTGTGTGGAAGTTGGGGTGGGAGGAAGATGAAGGGGAGGAGAGGGATGAGAGCGAAAGGATGTCATGGTACTCATTTTATGATGCTGAGTCCTTGAGAAATGATAGGCTTCCAGTTCAAGAAAGAAATGAGAGTTCCTATTTACTCCTCCTGTCTCCCAAGGTCCCACTGACATAGCAGGGATCTTTTTTTTTTTTAAGAAATGAAAACATAAGAGGGAACATGTGAAGGGAACTCACCGTAGAACAGGCAGTTTTAGGAAATCCTGAGGGAGAAAGCAGCAGGATGTGAGGTGTGAAGAAAACAGCAACCCAAGGCAACCCTTCCCATACAGCTCCAGCCCAGGATGCCCAGCAAACGAAAAGTGTGGGCGAGAGCGGGCAGCTACCTGGGGCAAGTAACTGAGGAACTGGATTCAAACAGTGGAGAAATGCCTGCCAAACTCAAGGACATTATTTTAAAACTGGAATTCTATAACAAACCAAAACAGTGGAAGATACAATAGAGACACATATATAGCATAAGAAAACAATTTTCCAGTAGGTACTCCATAAATATGAACCATCAATATAAGAAATAGGAAAGTCTGTTATAAGAAACAGTACCAGTTGAGTGTGAAGTGTGAAAAATTGAAGAAGCTGCAAAAGAGATTACAACAGTATCAGTGATTCTTGTGCCTTGGCCATTCTTCTGCAAGCAGTAAGGATTTAGTGACCTGGGATTCCAAATCTTTCTCCACTCATTTAATCACACTTACTGATTTTGCAACAATACTATAAATGCTGTTTATTGGTGGATTTGAAAATTAAAATTTTTATCTAAAAAGCATAGAATACTAGAATTAATAATACAGCTAACAGTAGTCAGGAACATGGGAGTGGGGTAGAAATAATGTGGAAAAAAATCACCCTGCTAAATTTTTATCTTTTATAGTGGGGAGTCAATAGATGAAAACCTAAAAAATGGTGAAGAAGCAGAAATATAAGAAACACTGCTTTGGGTCTTTCTTCAGAAAAATTCTAACCAGATACAAAATTAGCTGACTTGGAGGCTATTCAGATAGGGTAAATGTGAGAGGAAGTTTAAAACTGTTTGGCCTGGGATCAACTGGAAAGGGGCTTTCCATTTAATTTCATTCATATTTTGTTTTTTCAAAAGAACACCTTGTAGGCCAAACTAAGTGCATCTGCAGGCCACGGATGACAGTCGCTGTTAGAGGGTAAAGCCTCTGTCTAGTTCTAGATGGTGAATCAGTTTATTATCTTAAAACGTTGGTTATCCAAGTGCACCAACTACTTTTGTGACAGACACATTGTCCTATTCATCTATTTTTCATAAATTGGTATTAATTAAATGCCTCTTAGTAATTCAGTGAAAAAATCAAAATGCAGAAAGAACGAAAAAAGAAAAAAAAGCCAGAAGAGGGATGATGGAAACAAAAAGACTGCAGATGCAAAAGGAAACTTATTGAAATGAGAAGCATCTGTACTAATCAAAACTAAATTGGTGCTACTACCTGAAGATGTTCTTGTCTCTTCTAAGGTAAAACATGCCATATATTTTGTTCCATATAGAAATGGAGAAAGGACTGTTATAAAAACTGAAAACAGTGAGCAGCTAGAAGGGCCCAGATGTTTATTTCGGCTTCTCTGGTCTCCCTGGGCCTCAGCTCATATTTCAGCAGGGAATCACACAGTGTCCTTGGCCTGGGGCCACTGTTTGCATCACACTGAGGCAAGCCTGATCAGCTTTTGGCCTGACTAACATTGTGTTAACTTATAATTTACGTAGAGACGTTAATTGAGCCAGGGTGATTAGAATGTTTTGAATTAGCGGAGTTTATAGGATGGGGTAACTCAGCATTTCTCATAGATCTAAATGTCTATTTAGAAATAATTATCTAATATGTTTTGTTAGATATTCAATCATCTGATCTGTTAAATTTACACCCTCCATTTTAGTTTGTTGACAGAGTTAGTTTCATTTAAGTAAAAATTATTCAGAAACCAACACACAAGTTTACTCATGTGGTAACTTTAAACTACAAACCCTACCTGAATTACAATCATACTCTTTAATCCCTAATGGGACACTTAAATATATGTGGTGTTTCATGGCAAAGTTCTTACTTGAAACATAAAGATGTATTTAGGATTCAATTTATTTTAAAACATAATTTGCTCTCATTATGATTCCAACTACTTATACACCTCAATAAATTATGTATACTTCCTAGCTATACCAACAACCATATATTACATTAATATAACCTTGTATTACAACACGGTATATATATATTTTTTTGTATATATATTTAATGTGGCAACATTTTGTTCTTGTGTTCTGGGGCAACTATCTAAGAGTTACAGACTTAGGGATACCTGGATAGCTCAGCGGTTGAGCGCTTGCCTCACAATCACGAGGTCCAGGATTCGCTTCCCAGTCCTGGTCCGTGTAACCCCATATGCTGAACCGTAGTGCACTGGTAACTGCTCCGATGGCTCAGTGGCAGAGGTTCCTGCCTCCCATGCAGGAGGCACACAGTTAGGTTCCTGCCCTGTGCAGCCCCACATCCACCTGTGTGGAATGCAACCTTGTCACAACTAATGATGTACAACTATGGAGACTGCTCTGGGCCCTCCTTCCTTCTCTCTCTTCCTGCCTTCTCACCTTCTTCAAACAATAAAATAAATTTAAAACAATAAATAAATAAATAAAAGTTATGACTCAAATCAAATCAAATTAAAGGAGATTTTGAGGTCAAATTCCTGACTCCCTTCCCTTTTGATTCCAAGGCCACTCAGACAGCTGCCCACTATTGTTGAAGCCTGGAGAAGCGGCCAAATACATCTGAGGCCTTGAGTTCTGGGGCAGAAATCACAAGTGTAGATTGTCACTGTTTACAAACTTAGGACTCGAAAACTGTGAAAGAGGCTTGTTTGTATGGTGGGCCAGGGCTAAAGACAGTAGATCACACTGCCTGGGGTGAGGGGCCCTGGCTGTGTTGAATAAATGCCTCTCTTCTAACACGGGCCAATAAATCTTAGTTCTCTACCTATCAAGGGAATTTATACCTAAAGGTGTTAATCAACCAAAAAGACCACTAACCATTTAGAAGGATACTGTAACTTGAAGGAGGCATGCTACTAAATAATCAAAGGAGTTGGCACCTAACCTTAATTGAAGAATAAAAATAGTACTTTAATAATATGTAGTAGGTGTGAATGACACGCAATTAAAGCACAAAGGAAGTTTTCTGAAAGGACAGCACTTGATTGTACACTTAAAATTTAACTAACTGAACAAAACTAAACAGTCACTCACTGCTAAACATCCATCAGAGTTTAAGTAGATGGGGAAGCGGGATGGCTCAGCAGGTTAAGCACTCGCTTTGCAAACCCCAGTACCAAGGATCGAATCCCAGCCCTGGCCCATGGAAACCCATATGCTGAACTGGGGTGTTCTTCTCATGCGAGAGGCCCGCAGTTTGGTTCTCACCCCCTGGTTTGGCCCCTGACTCGAGGGGCATGCCTCCCATGCAGGAGGCCCCCAGACCAGTTCCTGCCCTGCACCGCCCCCGCCTACCTGTGTGGAATGAAACTATGTCGAAAACTGATGACATACAACTATGGAGACTGCTCTGGGCCCTCCCCCTTCTCTCTGTCTCTGTCTCTCTCTATCTCTGTCAAAAAACAATAAAATAAATCTTAAAAAATAAAAGGTTAAGTAGACTGAATGTAGAACATACTCCATTATATAGAGCAAATCACGAGTCATGTAGAAAATTACAAATTTTAGAAGTCCCAGAAGGAAAAGACTTGGGTCTTTGGATTAATCAAAACCATCAAGTTATAGACCAGAATAATGAAAAAAGTTAATCATGTCCTGGTGAAATCCCTAGGACAAAGTCTTAGCAGGCTTTCAGTCAAAGAAAACTGGTTACTTCATAAGGGAAAGAGAATCAAAAAAGTATCAGTCTTCTCATTTTCAGCACTGGAAGTTAGAAAATAGTAAAATCACATTTGGATAACAGTGAGAGATCCAAGAATCCAGTGCACAGCCAAGTGATGGCAATATAAAAGGCATTTACATGCACAAAAAGTTCAGAAAAATATGCAACCATGTATATGCATCATGATCATGTGGGATTTATTTTAGGAATACAGGATGGCCTAACATAGGAAAATCAATGCAATATACCACATTAATGGAATGAAGGGCAAAAACCACATGATTATCTCAATTGATGCAGAAAAATCATTTGATAAAATTCAATACCCTTTTATGATTAAAAAAGAGGAAGGAATTTATTTGAACATAATAAAGACAGGAGAGTAATGATGCAAAGTACCTTGTACCCGGCACATAAGTGCTTTGCTAGTGTTTATTTCCTTACTTTCCAATTCTCCTTCCCAAGAGTGCGTTATGCTCTGTATACCATACTGTGAGAACATGCTGTGCTCAGAAGAGTTCTGTCTGTTTTTTCATATCCACTCTCTGATATATCTTCCCAACCTTTGTTCTTCTTTTTTTTTTATTAAATTTATTGGGATGACATTAGTAAAATTATATAGGTTTCAAATATACATTTCTATAATACATCATCTATATATTGCATTGTGTGTTCACCACCCAGAGTCAGTTCTTCCTCCATCACCATATATTGGAATCCCTTTGCCCTCCTCTACCACCCACTTACCCCGTTACCCTCTGGCGACCACTAAACTATTGTCTGTGTCTGTGAGTTTTTGTTTGTCTTGTTCGTTTGTTGGTTTCAGTTTTATATCCCACATATCAGTGAAGTCATACAGCTCTCAGTTGTTTCTGTCTGACTTATTTCAGTTAGCATGATGATCTCAAGACCCATTTATGTTGTTGCAAATGGACGTATTTCATCTTTTCTTAGGGCCGAGTAATATCACATTGTATATTTGTACCATATCTTCTTTATTCAGTCATCTATCGATGAACCCTTTGGTTTTTTTCATCTCTTGGCCACCAGGAATAATGCTGCAGTGAGCACAGGGGTATCTTTACAGATAAAGGTTTTCAGAATTTTAGGGTAGATGACCAGAAGAGAGATTGCTGGGTCCTATGGTAATTCTATTCTTAATTTTTGAGGAACCTTCATACTGTTTTCCATAGTGGCTGTACTAATTTACATTCCTACTGGCAGTGTATGCGGGTTCCTTTTTCTCCACAACCTCTCCAACACTCATTATTACTTATCTTGTTAATAATAGCTGCTCTATCAGGTGTGAGGTGGTACCTCATTATGGTTTTGATTTACATTTCCCTAATAGCTAGTGAAGTTAAGCATTTTTCATATATTTCTTGTTCGTTTATGTTTTCTTAGGGAGAAGCATCTGTTCAGATCCTCTGACCATTTTTTAATTGGATTGTTTTTTGTTGTTGAGTTGTATGAGTTCTTTATGTATTTTAGATATTTAGACCCTTATCAGAAGTTTTATTTGCAAATATCTTCTCCCATTCAGTTAGTTGCCTGTTCATTTTGTTGATGGTTTCTTTTTCTATTCAGAAGCTTTTTGGTTTGATATAGTCCCATTCATTTATTTTTGCTTTTACTTCCCTTGTCTTTGAGGCCAAATTCATGAAATCCTCTCTGACCCCAAGGTACCTAAGTTTAGTAATTACCCTTTCTTCTATCCAATTTGTTGTTTCAGGCCTTATGTTTAGGTCTTTAATCCATTTTGAGTTAATTTTGGTATATGGTGACAAGATAACAGCCTAGTTTCATTCTTTTCACATGACTTTCCAATTTTCCCAGCACCATTTATTGAAGAGGCTTTCTTCTTTCCATTGCATTAATGTTTTTGGCTCCTTTGCTGAGAATTATCTGCCTAAATATGTGGGTTTATTTCTGGGCTCTCAGTTTTATTTTGTTAGTCTGTATGTCTGTTTTTCTGCCAACACCATGCTGTTTTGATTATTGTCACTTTGTAGTACAAATTGATGTCAGGGAGTCTAATACCTCAAACTTTGTTCTTTTTTGTCAGGACTGTTTTGTCTGTTCAGGGTATTTTGTGATTCTATGCAAATCTGATTATTTTTTGTTCTACTTTTTTTAATGCCATTAAGATTTTGGTGGGGATTGCATTGAATCTATATATTGCTTTGGGTAATATGGCCATTTCAGCTATGTTGATTCTTCTAACCGTGAACATGGAATATCTTCCCATTTCCTTGTGCCTCCCTCAATTTCTTTAAAATAATGCCTAATAGTTTTTAGTGTATAGGTCCTTCACATCTTGTTAAGTTTATATATAAATATTTCATTCTTTCTGTTACTATTGCAAAAGGAATTGCTATTTTTAATTTCTTTTTCTGAAATTTTATTGTTAGTATATAGAAAGCAATGGATTCTTTGTATATCGACTTTGTATCCCACACTTTACTATATTTGTTTATTGTTTCTAATAATTTTTTTGGTGGAGTCTTTGGGGTTTTCTATATAAAGAATCATGTTATCTGCCAAAAGTGACAGTTCAACTTCTTCACTCCCAATTTGGATACTTTTTACAGTGATGCTTTGGAATTCGAACTTAATCAATCCCAGAACCCTGTTTGAGTTCCAAAACATTCGAGTTCCAAGACAAGTGGGCGTTCAGATAAAGCTACAGGCCATACAGTCGATACATCCCACATGAACAACATGTTGGCTTTCGAATTCCAAGGCAAAATTTGCTTGATTTATTTATTTTTATTTATTTATTTTTTTTTGACAGAGAGAGAGAGAAAGAGAGAGAGAGAGAGAGAGAGAGAGACACAGAGAGAACTGAACTAGGGGAGCTCCCAGCTCAGCATATGGTTCCGCACGGGCCGGGGCCGGGATTCGATCCCTGGTCCCCGGCGCTGCAAAGTGAGCGCTTAACCCACTGAGCCATCCCGGCTTCCCCTTTGATTTTTTTTTTTTTTTTTTAATTTGGATTCCAAGTTATTTGAGTTTGGGGGCGTTCAGATTCCAAGATATCACTGTATTTCTTTCTCCTGCCTGATTACTCTGGCTAGAGCTTCTAATAGCGTATTTTCTGGCATATAAAACGACTGGGCGTATAAGACGACCCCCTAATTTTACAGTTAAAACATAGGTTTAGGCCTATATTTGCTGTATAAGACTACAGCCTCAGAAGTGGGGGGTAGTCTTATACAGCGAATATAGGCCTAAACCTATGTTTTAACTGTAAAATTAGGGGGTCGTCTTATACGCCCGGTCGTCTTATACGGCGGAAAATACGGTAATACTATGTTGAATGACAGCAGTGACAGGGAGCATCCTTGTCTTGCTCGTGATCTTAGAGGCAAAATCTTTCAGTTTTTCACCATTAAGTATAGTATTAGCTGAGGGCTGGTCATATATGCACTTTATTATGTTGAGGTGTCTTCCTTATATACCCATTTTATTAAGTGTTTTAATCATAAATAGATGTTTTATCTTAGCAACTGCTTTTTCTGCATCTATTGGTATAACTGTACGATTTTTATCTTTTATTCTATGTGGTGTATTACATTGATTTGCATATGTTGAACCGTCTTTGCAACCAGGAATGAACCCCACCTGTTCATGATGTATAATCTTTTTAATGTATTGCTGTTCTCAATTACATAGTATTTTGTTTAGAATTTTGCATCTATACTCATCAGAGATATTGTTCTGGTGTGTGTGTGTGTGTGTATTATCCTTATCAGGGTAATAATGTTGGCATCATAAAATGAGTTAGAAAGTATTGCTTCTTCTTCGATTTTTTGGAAGAGTTTGAGGAAGACGGGTATAAATCCTCTTTGAATGTTTGGTAGAGTTCACTAGTAAAGCTGTCTGGTCCTGGACTTTTGCTTCTCAGGAGGTTTTGGATGATTGTGTCAATTTCTTCACTATTGTCCAGTCTATTTAGATTTTCCAATTCTTCATGATTCAGTTTATGAAGGTTATATATTTCTAAGAATTTGTCCATTTCTTCTAGGTAATTGAATTTGGTGGCATGTAATTCTTCATAGTATTCTTATATGAGCCTTTGTATCTCTGTGGTACCTGTTGTGACTTCCCCACTTTCATTTCTGATTTTATTTGTGTCTTTTCTCTTTTTTTTCTTAATGAGCCTAGCCAAAAATTGACAACCATCAATTTTTATTAATCTTAACAAAGAACCAGCTCTCAGTTGCATTATTTTTTTCTATTGTCTTTTTGTTCTCTATTTCATTTAGCTCTGCTCTGATTTTTATTATTTCCTTTTTTCTGCAGACTTTGAGTTTCATTTATTCTTCTTTTTCTAGTTCTTTAAGATGTAATGTAGGGGAAAGCCAGGATGGTTCAGTGGGCTAAGTGCTTGCTTTGCAGCCCTGGGGACTGAGGATTAAATCCTGATCTTGGCCCGTGCGGACCCATATGCTGAATTGCGGTATGCTTCCCATGCAGGAGGCCCCAGTTCAGTTCTCACCCCCGGGTTTGGCCCCTGGCTTGAGGGGGTGTGCCTCCCATGCAGGAGGCCCCCAGCCCAGTTCCTGCCCTGCATGGCCCCCACTCACCTGTGTAGAATGCAACTGTGTTGAAAAACTGATGACATACAGCTATGGAGACTGCTCTGGGCCTTCCCTCTTCTCTCTGTCTCTGTCAAAAACAATAAAATAAATCTTTTTTTTAAAAAAAGAGAAGAAAAAGTCACCACTCTCAAAGAATTCCAGCCTATTGTAGGAGAGAGCTACATAAACAAATAATAGTTCTTAATGACTTCCAGGGTGATGTCAAGGGATTTGTGATTCTTATTCATGCTACTCTGGATTGTGTACATGTTTAAAATTTGGGTTTTGTAAAATATAGATAGATGATAGATAGATAGATAGATAGATAGATAGATAGATAGATAGATAGATAGATAATGATAGATATAGATACGGTATTTTCACTTG
>PVKE010026436.1:0-22305 GCA_004027555.1 Craseonycteris thonglongyai
TATTTTTAGCTATTTTTGAAATTATGCTTTTGTTTTGTTTCATTGTTAGCACGTACCTTTAAGTCAAATTAATTTCAAATTTCAAAGTTGTGATACCTAATTTACAATAAATTCCTCATACTCTAATTGTGACAACTGTTTTTTTATTTGTTTTGATTTTTTTTTAATAGTGGTGTGAAAAGACCATTTAGTAAGGAAGTTTGTTTTCAATATAAATCTGGAAGAGATGAAAACTGGCTGATAATCCAGTGGACTAATTATGCAAACAAAAAATAATTCATTTTAAAACCCATATTCTACATGATAAACTGCCAGGGTTTTGCTAAAATATATATTGGCTTATAGGGGGCAGGCCCCTCCCCCCACATGAGCAAGTTAGTGAAATTATTGGAGACCATGTAACACACAATAGGGAACAATCTATTAGTCAATGCACTTATTATAGGGAAAGATTAAAAAGTACCATGAAAAGATCAAGAAATATTTCACATAGATTCAAGTAAAATTTGCAAATTATCAATACTCTTATCATTTATGTATTAAACATACCATCAACCATTTGAGAATCAGCACCTTTCAGAATGCCCATGTTCTTACTCCAAGATTTTCTAAATTGGGTAAGCTTTTAGATAAGATCATCCATTTTTAACAGCACATTACACAGTATATTAGTGGGACTTAAAAGCAGTGCCTTGTTATATTTTCTCTTTGTATATATAGTTTTGCCAGCTCACTACTTACTGTGGATATACTTTCTGTCATTTTTCCTTTTGTTGCCTTTCCAATAATATATTTAAAACCATATAAACCCCCATGTGTTTTTCTTTAATATATTACTATGGGTCCACTATTTCAAAACCATCATTAATTCACCACAGGCCAATTCCTACACCTTACTTTTCGTAACTAAAGCACTCTGCGCACACAAATGAACAGATGGTTCACTAAAATAAACAGGTAACCCCAAAACTTCCTTTCTGAACATTTTAATCTGCCTCTTTCTTTTCTCATGACCTACCCAAAACAAAACAGAATGAAAGGTGCAGTGGGGCCAGCCAAAAAGCATAACAGGGTATATTTCAGAAAACAGATAACCAGCACTGGGAGGCGTCCTGTGAGACCACAGTGGACACCGTGCTGAGGAAACAGACATTAGTGAGGCACTTTGACAGCATTTTCAACCAACCTCACAGTGACCATTCGAGTAACTGGTATGGACTACATATGGCAGCAGGGCAGCAAAGGCTCACAGAGGTTAAAATGACTTATGCGGGATCACAGAAGTAGCAAATAAAGTTTAAGTCTCAAATCTAGATCAGATACCAATCTGAGGATTATATCCTCTATAATCCTTGGCTGGCTTTCCAGGAATCCCCAAAATCTAATAAGTAAAATGGCAGTAAGCAAAACCAATTTGGTGGGCAGATTTCACCACAGTACACATTGGTTATACTATGGCTTTCACACGAATTGCCTATGACATTTTGCAAATCATAAACAAAGTGATCTATGTTTGGGAAAAACTCAATATTGCCCCCAAGTATTACTGTTGACACTACAAAGATAATAGCGGGTCTCAGTGGTTTTCACTGTGACAAAAATCCATCCAATAATATTGGTTTTGAAAGCTGTAGGTTCATCTTGAAAAATCATGTAGGATGAATTGAATGTCAGTGATAAAAATAAACTCATACTAAACTGGTTACTTGCAATCGCAATAACTGTTAGGAAATCTCTATATATTAGATCACATTTTTTCAGTGAGGTTCTTAGAAAAAATAATTTAAAATAACTGTATACCTCTTACCAAAAGTGATAATATTTATGAGGACTCTGAGAAAGAAATGACTATTGAGAAAATTTCTACAAAGATCTGGTGAATTACGCATAATACTCAAATTTGCTATGCCAACTACATACACAGGAAAAAGGAACCTGTATCTACAATTTTGCTAATATCCTATTTTTTACATCTACCCATTAATAAATATAAACTGGATGCCTGTTAACTTATCATTATGCTGCATGATACAGGATATAAAAAGAAATACAAAACACAATTCCTATTGGTAAACAGTCAGATGTGAGAGACATCCATGGAAGAGCTGACTTCATGAGAAATATCCTCAATAAGAGGTATGAATAAAGTTGGGCTAAAGCAGTCTAAGGATAGTCTCTCGGACATGAGAGGATTCATCTTCTACCTTACTCATTCTCTTGAGAAGGTAAGTCGGTGGCTTTCTTACCAATGGGTCCAGAGACTTTTAGCTCTCTGCTGCCAGTTTGCAGTGGTTCACATCTCAGAAAGTGAAGCTTCAGGCTGGAATTATCATGCCCATTGAAAGTACTCTGGAACCTGAGATCAGTCTTAGATATCAAAAAAGTTCTCTAGGACAGATTCTAGCTGCAAGATAAAGTATGGTTCTAATCTGCATTACAGACTTATAAGCTATTGAATGGCTTAAGCCGCTTCTCTACAGACTCTATTGGGAATAAAATATAGCTGCTTTTGAGGATCTCAGAACTTAAAACAGGCACATGTGGATCTCAGAACGTAAACAGGCACATGTGCAGAAGGGGAGTTGAGGAAAAACGACCTAAGTCAGGGAGACAGACCAATAAGGGTTCTGTGAGAAGGATAGAGACACTTACGTGTAGGAATTCTGTTACCTTCCTATGGCATCTAGGCAAGAAATTCTGGAATCCTTCTAGGAGGTACCGTACCTCAAAGTGATATGACACCACTCTAGAAATTTAGGATATAAGACAACAAATAGCATACTGCACTAAAATGCTGGAAAATTCAACAAACCTCTGTGTTAAAAACAGGTGAAGGAGCTTTGAGATTTTCTACCCAGACGAATTCTCAGGAATATTTTTGCATCTTATCTGAAGTTCCTCTAACATTACTGCAAAAAGTGAGAGTAACTACCTTTCAGAAGAACGTGATGACATTGTGCTGTTTCACAAAAGGAGAAATTCTGGGGCAGTTGTTTATTTAAAGAGGCAGAAGTAGGATTAAGTATGCTGATTTTCAAAAGCATTCCATTCATTTTTCTAAGTTTTGAAATAGCTCATAAAATGTAAGTATGTACAGAAAGCTCAATTGGTTGAACTCTGCGCCCATTAACAGCACTGCAATGGGTCTCATATCAATTTAGGTCTCAAATTCTGTCTCACAAAGAGGCTCTGCAATTTTTCATAGAAACATTATACGCAATAAGAACTGAACTACCTATTAATGTGGCTACAATATTACCGAAAGAAGGTTTGTATTTTTAAAAAGAAGGCCCATCTTTAAGAACCTATTATTGATATTTTTGTTTATACTGTATTACATAAAGAGAAAAAAACTTTTATGCAAATATTTGCTATTTATAAATTTCAACTGCCTCTCCATAATGTAAACCCTTTTTTTTTTCAGAGTGACAGAACTTAATGATACTCCCTATATTCGTAACCGAAGCTCCGTAAAATAAACACTTAAAAGCCAGTTTGCAATTCATTCAAATGATAGGAGCTAAGAGAGTGCCAACATTTTATTACCAATTCTCTGCAAACTCAGCTTTTCCCACCAAAATCGAATTGGAAAGCATTCATCGGAATTTCTAAAATGTGCTTCTCTGTGAGTTGGGGGTGGGAAGGGGATAGACAAACAGATTCAGGGTGCCTGAGGCAAAGGTATGCTACTTCTAAAGGCTTCCAATTAGGATGTCAGCACTTTGCTGATCAAATCTGATTTTTCATCTCTCACGTACACTCTTTTCTCATCTCGAATTACACCAAGGTGTTCTGCATAGGAAATATCACTGCGGTAATGACTGGCAATGTTTAGCAGAATGATACACAAATAGAACCATGTCAGGCAGAAGCTTAACATACATAGACTAAGGAAGCACACAAAACTGAAGCCCCCAATATGGTCAGTTTTCTTCCCCAAAGTCTTGTGGAGCTGTAAGAAGTATTGTTGTTCCCCATGTGATTTTCAGGCAAGTTGTATGAACCACATTTTCAAAAGCAAATGACAAAGTAAAAAAGAAGAAGCTTCATAAGTATGAGGAGCTGGAAGAAGAAAAGGAAATATGGGAAGAAGGTCAAGAATTTGAAGGGTAATGTCAGAAATCTGTGAACAGAAGCTTAAGCAATCATGTAACACATCTGCCCCTAACTGTGAAGACATCATATTTCAAACTTAGAACCAATCATCATTATCCATTCCAGGAAAAATTTTAATTTCTTCAAGGAAAATTGTTTTTATGTGTAGTATTATGCTGAGAAGTTCCCTTAAATCCGATAAAGGAGACAGAACCTAATAGTGGAATATTCTCAAATATCCAAAAACTACAAGGATGTAAGAGGTCTGGTGAAATCCTGTTGACCCATCCATATACAGCCTGTGGCTCAGAGGATGAAGCACTGTACAGGGAGCTAGCTGTAGGCCACCAAGTTTTTATTTTTACTTTTCTGATTTATGTATGAAGTGGCCTTGACAAGTTAATAACCTTCTTATCACTTTTCTTAGGCTACTGGAGCTATGTAAGACACAGTCAAATCTACCCATGAAGCATGTGAGAATGTGTGTGTGTACATGTATATACACACCTTTCTTATAGATAGCATATTTATATATAATTTGATTCTCTCTCTCCCCCTCTCCCCTCCCCTCTCTCTCTCTATATATATATGTGTGTGTAATTATAAAATTATGAGGATCATAATTACTCAGGAAACATAAGGATTAGAAGGGTACAATGGCATTTTATTAAGATATGGTTGAACCAATCAGACATAAACACTTTCTGTGACTTCTGATGAAGAGAACAAAGTCATTTGTGAACCAAATATGCAAACAGAACAGTTTGAAGAGACAACAATGATAAATGAGAGAGAAACACTCTTTCAGAGTATCTGCAACAGTGGAGAATAATTAAAAGTACTAACTAGACACCTTTTAGTTCTATATGAAACCATGGCTTTTGAAAGGAGGAAATGAAACAGTGTCATTTACTCATTCACGTTTTAATTTTTAGAAGACAAATTTAATTTTAATATTGTTAGTCTTCAATGTAGATGATTTCTTTCCAAGGATTTACTTTTGTTAGCTTTCATTTAATCACAGTGTTACCTTCAGCGCCAGCTGCAGTACTGTCTTTGCTTGGTTGCAGGGTTACGCCACTGCAGTGATATAAAAATAGCAAAGGCAAAAAAAAAAAAAAAAAAATCACAGCAGACTAGAATAGCTTAAAAATTGAAACTTTCGGATAAAGCTCTCTGAAGTAATTAGAATAGATACCATACCTGATTCTTTGCTGTAAAGTAGTTCTTCCCTCATTATATAATATTAAAATTATCTCAGAAATTCATATTTCTTTCTCTGTAGATCTATAAACTATTAAAGTTATACTCAGTCTCCAAAGAATTCAAAATCCAAGCTGCATTGGCCTGCTGTGTCTGTTTACTTCATCTATTTTTATAACACTGCAGTAGCCAAACCCAACTTACCAAATACCTGCTTCAACATTCTGCACCACGTTGATTCAAGAGATAACATTTACGAGAAACAAGCTGCAAACTCTGTTTTTAATAAATCAATCTACTCAAGACTGTTACAATCAAGGCCATAAGAAATCACAGATATATTGAAACATAGGCCAAAGGGATTTAATTTTTTCAAACTCTATTTGTTCTGCCAGGTCAGACAGTTGTCTATATACCTGTATGAAATAACACAGGTTGTTATTCTCAGTTTGCAAGTCTGAGCATCTGCACTAATTCTCAGAGGGTTTCCTGACACACCACAGAGTGTTGGGACAGATGTATCATCTCTACAGCAACCTACTACATAAACACATTATAGCTAAATTATTCAATAAAATAAAGCCTTGACCGTGAACATTTTTCATTCCAAAGAACAATGCCAAATCTAACTTTCACTTTGTGAAGCATTTCTAACAGTTCAATGTACCCAAGAAAAATAAGCCTGAGAGTACTGACAGAATGGGATTTGCCAATTAAAAGTTGTTGCCATGGAAACAGGCTTTAATATGTTCTTTGAAAAATATGAGCACATTATGCTTTCTCTTTAGTCATTTACATTTGAACATAAAATGTGAAAAACACAATTATAGAGAAGGGTGTAGCTCCCTTAGGGAGTATCAAACACATTCTCTTGTTCATAAAAAAAATAAAAGTTCCCTCCTCAACCAAAAATGAACACATACTCTGTTTTGTTGAAATTTTCATAGATTATTTGACTAATATATCACTTCAGTATATGGTGTGAGTTTTTGTTTTTTTTTTCCTAGAACTGAGCCTTTTGTTGTTGTTCCAAAGTACTCTGCAAGATTAATATTTTCTGAAAGTCTTCAAACACTATGCTCTTTGAAAAATAACTTTAAAAATATCTTAAGACTACTCAAGGGGAAGATCATTACAAAAGATCCTTTGACATTCTAAACACTCTAAATACCACATGTTAAAAAGTATTTTAAGTACATCATTGAATGTTCCTGACTGTTGACTCAAGGGATTAATATGGGTTAGACTCCAGCCAGATGACCATAACCAGCCACAGGATATAAAATAGTGAACTATTTTGTCACTTTTACTGCTGTTTTACTAACATAGTCTATGACGAGAATTCTGGGCATAGTGCTATTAGTCTTCAGGTAGTGACCCATAAGATAAATATTAATGTCATGTAGAAATTCTATCATGTGGTTCCCAGATTGTACTCATTTCAATCACTACAAAAAGCAAGTGAAGCATTTAGAATTTATTTTTTGAAAGGATCAATCTATTATGATATGACTTGATTCATTATGTATATAACAAAGTCACCCTGTGACTGATTAAAATTTAAAATTATTTATTCCTTCATCAGCTGAACACAGAATTATCTATCACAAGAAAAAGCTGTGGAATAGAATACTTAATATAGCAGTATGTGTACTATCAATTATCTAGAAATACTCTAATTTGATCAAATCCATTAAGACTTTAATTTTATACTAGATGAAAGAAAGCAGTTGTTAGAAAAGAAGGTTTTATTATAATCATAGGTGATCACCAGAACTAAAACATTAAAAAGTATATGAGTATCGTTCCTGTAAATTCTTTTTTCTCCTGTGATCATTTTCACTGCCCTCAATTAGGACTAGAGAGGACCTTATTTATTTAAGGCAACAATGGCATTTGAAAGCTTTACCCTAAGAAAGACTTAATATAAAACCAAATATTCTATTATTTTAATTTGTTATTCTAGAGGAGTGAGAGAGTGAGAGTGAGTGAGAGTGAGTGAGAGAGAGAGAGAGAGAGAGAGAGAGAGAGAGAGAGAGACAAGGTGCGGACCCAGAGCAGTCTGCACGGTTGCACATCATTAGTTGTGACATCGTTTCATTTCACACAGGTGGATGTGGCACCACACGGGGAGGGAACCAAAATGGGGGCCTCGTGCATGGGAGGTGAGAACCCTCCCAGCCATCCTGGCAGTCACCTGCTGCACCGCAGCTCAGCACATGGGCCCACACAGGCTGGGGCCAGGACTCAAACCCCAGATCCCATGACTGCAAGGCAAGTGCTCAACCTACTGAGCTATTCCAGCATCCCAAAAGAAACAGTCTTGAAAAAAAGGATATATTTAAAAATACCTTTCATTTATTTTTTTAAAAACCATTAAGTTGTCTTTCAAATTATAACAAAAATGCAAATCGTACCTCAAAACTAAGTACTGCTACAAAGAGTTCTCTTTTTGAGATTTTCTACTAGAGATGTGCAACCTCTCTTGCATTACATAAAAATACAAGTAATTCTGAAAATTGTATCAATGTTACCTAATACTCTTTTCAGGACTAAAGTGTGAATAATAGTTACCTGAGTAAGTTCTATGAGAATATGCCCCTAACACATCAAATCTGCAAGCAATACTTGGATAATCAACTGGCCAACTCAGGACCACAACCTACCTAAGGGTACAAAATTTGAAATTATAGACTCCTGACATTGGTTTATAAAATCAGACATTCCCAAAGCAACACAAAAGAATGTCGGTTTCATCAAGAAAGAGTATCCTACATTTAAAATTACATTTAAAAGAGTATCCTACATGTAGATTTAAAATCTCCATTTTAAATTTCAGGTTTTAAAAACGAAGATTGGAAAACAAACATCTTATGTACTCCATCCCTGTTGGTGAATGCTAAAAATGACCTACTTCACTGCCCACATGATTTGGTTCCCCAACAAGCACCATATCAGGCTGCCTGAAATGACGCTAAACATGTCAACTATAATCTACCTGTTGTTTAGTTTCTTTTTCTACAATATGTTGTTCACAGAGTATTGTCATGACATGTCACAGTTTTGAAGTTTACGATACAGTGTGATTTTTTTAACGTAACTTCTAAAAACCAATGTGAGATAAGTTTGAATTATTTTCAAACTGTATACATGTCACGTTCAATGGTGTTTCCATAACTCTCTAGCCAGCCAAAACCTTGGTAAATAAAGGTTTATTTTATATATGGAAAAACACTTTTAAGAAGTCTTATGTACCCTGACATATGAATTAAAAGTATAATTGGTAGCTCCTCCACTAAGACGTAAATTATTTCCTGCAGGCATAATTTGCCATAGGTCAAGCTTGTCCAACACACAGGCCACATGGGGCCCGAGATGGTTTTGAATGCAGCTCAACACAAATCTGTAAACTTTCTTCAAATATTATGAGATCTATTTTTGTGATTTTTTTAAATTTTTTTAGCTCATCAGCTATTATTAGTGTATTTTATGTGTGGCCCAAGACAATTCTTCTCCCAATGTGTCCCAGGAAAGCCAAAAGGGTAGAAACCGCTGCCATAGATAATTTTCACCAACCACCCCCTCCCAAGTATAACTTTTCTTAAAATAAAACATGATAAGCTTCTGTTGTACAATAAGCATCTGGAGTCCATAATAATTCAATAAAATTGTTTTGCATTTGGAAAAGTAACATGAAAATATCTGTCACTTTGTTACCAAAAAACTAACACAGGTTGCAAAGTGAAATTGTCATTTAATCCAAATAAATAATACATCTAATAAATAATAAATCTAAAGCTCTCTTTTATGGCATGGATTCACTTAGGAGCTACAGACCTGCTCAACGTCCATTACACACAAAGGGGAACTGAGGTGAGTGGAAGTGACATTACTAATTCTCTCAGTCACAGATTAAAGGTACACTCTCCAAACTCATTGTGTTTGTTAGGTGATACATGGTTTTCAAGATAAAGGGACCCTGAAATATATTCCAACACATCGACATCCCAGAGAGTGCTCATCTCTAGGCCCTTGCCATTAATACCACACCGAACTACCCAGAGGATTCCTCCAAAAACAACGCAAGGGCCGTTCAGTTGGGAATCAGCTTCATGGCAGCTATTCCACAGGGATAACAGACCTTTGTTGATCTCATTACAATGGATCCTTTACACCAGCTCATCTAATCTCATGTATTCTCTATTCATGAAACAATGTTTCTCTATAACCAAAGTTTTCAGATCTTTGCTATTTTCCGAAGACTTTCTGGCTCAGCACTGGGTATTACAAATTGCTCTTAAGCTGTGGAGGGTCATAGATGCCTCTGTATGCTATCGACTCATTCTCTAGAAAACTGCCCATGTGGAATTAACATAAAATAATGGGCTTTTGAAGGCCCCCAGTGAAACAGTGAACACCTTTCTTTCAGAGGTCTGTGAACTCTGGTTTAAGACACAATTCCTAGCTCCACCTGTGGCAGTACTCGTCACAGACAACAGAAACCAGGACTCATCTCAGCATCGAGAAACAAGTCAGTTTGCACAGAATTATTTTCTGCATGCAGTCTGATACAGGCTTTTCATGGGTAACAGAGAGAAATTTTGGCAGAAACTTGTATCAAAACTGGGGAAGCTGGGATGGCTCAGCGGGTTAAGTGCTTGCTTTGCAGCCCCGGAGCCCGAGGATCAAATCCAGGGCACAGCCCATGAGGACCCATATGCTGAACTGGGGTGTGCCCCAGTTCAGTTCTTGCCGGGACCTATGTGGGAGGCTCCCAGTCCAGTTCCTGCCCTGCGCAGCCCCGTGCCCACCTGTGGAGTGAAACTATATGGAAAACTAATGCTGTCAACTATGGAGACTGCTCTGGGCCTTCCCCCTTCTCTCTGTCTCTCTCTGTCAAAAAACAATAAAAATAAATCTTTTAAAAAACAAAATGCTGACACTAACTTATAGGAGAGCCCTGTCTTATGGGCTCCTTGAGTCCAGACACGGGATAAGGCAGGTCCTCCCGTCTCCTGGTTGGGAAACTGGAAGGTGGTCCCATTACCTCTCAGGTGAGACCCTAAGCCTTAAAACCAGTGTTACTAGAAGACTCAGTAATATGTGGAAATACGCATATGCAAAGTAGAACTATAGAACTAAGAATGTTAAAGGAAAAAAAATGAAGTTGCAAAATATGTCAGAGTAACAAAAACTGAATTTAAAAGGCAAGAAAAATAAGCGACAACTCCTATCTGATGTAGTAAGAATAGGTAACAACATAGAAGGACACTTACCAAACTTCTACCTCTATTCTGTCACTGAAGACAAATATTTTCAAACTGAAAAATATTAAAGATGTAATGCACTCTGCATAATTTCCTGGGATACAGATCCAGTAGCATTCGTGAACAAAAGTACTAAAAAAATAGCACTATAAAAGAAGTACTATAAAAATGAAAACCAACCCCTATTAAAACACAGTTATTACATTTATTGTGGAATTTCAAAGTTTTATTTTCTCTTTCACACATCAAATTACTTGAAGCTTTAGGGAAAGGGCAGAAATGTTTAAACTTCTACTTCTTACTGTACAGCTTTTGTCCCTTTTAAAAATGTTACATGGCCTAATGT
The DNA here is from genome assembly GCA_004027555.1 of Craseonycteris thonglongyai. Lineage (NCBI taxonomy): Eukaryota > Metazoa > Chordata > Mammalia > Chiroptera > Craseonycteridae > Craseonycteris > Craseonycteris thonglongyai. Next base: position 10,912 of record PVKE010026436.1, read on the forward strand.
ATCACAGCAAGGGATAATGATTCTATCACAGATTCACTATGTACCCTTATACTTATGATTTTACATTATAATTTTAGGGGGGGAAAGGTTTTTTTTTTTCCTTTAATAAATCAATGAGTGGCATTCAGCTTAACTACTGAGTAAGACAAACAGGATAGCTAGTTTTCCATTTGGCTCTTTCTACTGCCAAGTGGGTTTAAAGGCAAACTATTTCATACTTGTATTTGCTTACTTGATTAAACATTACCACTGCTGCTTACTAAACAAGTCTAAATATACCTTCCTTGAGGTAACTAAGGACTGTGTTATGACTACTTAGTTACACTAAAATTGTTTCTAAATCAACTGAGAAATACAGCAAACACCTAATAGCCTCAAAAAAATATGAGCCCCATACTAAGCAGGTTAGGGTATCTATCAAAATACCAGTTGAAAAGCAAAGTGATAAGCCAATCAATTACTTGTCATCAAATAACGAAAATCTTCAAACTCTTTAACTGGGCTGATTATTTTGAAACAAAGCTAAGCATATTAGAGAAACACAAACTTTATTCTTCTTTTGCCACTCAGACACAAAAGCTAAACCAGAGTATATTTTCTAATCAGAGATAAAAATATACCTTTCGTGGAAATACACATATGTGAATGAAGAGAATAATACTTACATATTAAATCAAGACCAATTTTCACAGTAACAGGAATATGAAAAAGTAAAATAAGGGGAAGCCAGGATGGCTCAGTGGGCTAAGTGCTCACTTTGCAGTGCCGGGGACCAGGGATTGAATCCCGGCCCCAGCCCATGTGGAACCATATGCTGAACTGGGAGATCCCCAAGTTCAGTTCTCTCTGTCTCTGTGTCTGTCTGTCTGTCTCTCTCTCTCTCTCTCTCTCTCTCTCTCTCTGCCAAAAATAAATAAATAAATAAAAATATATTTAAGAAAGAAAAAGTAAAATAAAATAAAATTTTGCTAACTATTGAATATACTTAATCTTCACCAAAATGGATTTTCTGATAGATTTCTCATAAACAAAGAACATATTTCCCTGTTCTGTTATAATAATTCAGTAAGTCACCAATCAAAATGCATTCACCCTTTTAATGTATTAAAATATAAAATATTCAAACTGTAAACAGGAATTTTTTCTATTCTAAAGAAAACCCTATCCATTTATGGGTAGAGTTTTTTCTAGCATGTCAGAATACTAATTCAATACACGCTGGGGCTTTTCTATACCCTTCCTAAAGTATATAGATACTGTTCTATCAAGGAAACCTATAAACTTCTGCTACCTCCACATACACATATATTTGTACATTTCCCCAAATCCAGATGTGTTATTTCAAAATTCAGGCTCTGTTACAAGTAAGTTTGAATACAGGCAGAGTTTAGCTGCCTTTTATGTAAATGTAATATAAATATAAAACTTAGAATGAAAACATCAACAAAATCTTAGTTTGGAAAAAAGTATGATTTTTGCATTTTGGATTTGTCTCCTAAAACCACAGAAGTACTTTCTGACACAAAGCTGGTTAATTCTATTTCACCCCTATATCTGTTTTATTTACTCTGCACTTAAATGCTGTAAGAAATAGCTATTATATTTAAAAAAAAAAAACAAAAAAAACTTGGAATCAACTTCTAAATATTTTGATTATTTTAAGTGTCTTCCTATGTAATGACAAACAAAAATAAATCAATATTCAAAGAGAAAAAAATAGTAAGTCAATGCTTAGAGGAAAACACAATGGAATATATACACATTTGAAGTACATAAACACTCATAAATGATTTAAAAACAAATCCAGAACAGGAAAATGTGTAAAAGCCATATTAAGATATAGCATATGAAAATGTAGTAACTCTCATATGAAGGACTTAATACAATGCATTAAGTTATTATAAATATTACTTATTCAAGCTCATATTACTCTGGATATATTTAGCCAAGCCTTTAGGGGCAAGAATGACAAGGCAAAAGCTTTTTACCTGTTTCTAAAGCTCTTTAAGGACTTATACCTAGTAATCAATTAATCATCCAAAAGTTTTTGCATCCATGCTCCTGTTGTCCCATCCACCCACCCCCCCCCACCCCTTATTTTCTCTTCCTCTCCTTTCTATCTGGGTGGGGCTCAGTGCCAGTTAGATCTGAGGATCAACTTTGAGTTTAGATGCCAGAAAAAATCCAATTAGAGCAATCTGGAAGATGAAGACGGTGTCAAATTGTCAAATTATCCTACTTTCTTCCTCTCATCATCTCAGGCACTGTATTTTAGGCATTCAAGGACCAATATGTTCTACAACTGTTAATGCTGGGTTTTGTGGGCACTTTCTATTTTTGAACTTCATGACGCATCTTTTAAACTTCAAATCTGTAATAAAAGATTTCTCAAACACAGAGAACATAGTAAGTGATGAACACTGAAGGAGATTTTCTTGGTCTCAAGGTTATACATGTACTACTGAACAATGGTATAAAAATCTTCATACCTAAGAGATCTTTTTCATTTAGAATTAATATTAAGTCAGCCATGTTGCCAACAGCAGTCTGTGATTTTAAACTCTGTTTTACTTTTTAAAATTATACCTACTTAAAAAGTCTTTAATTACCTTACAGGATAAGCATTCTATGTCATTAGCCTCAGCCTATCTCAAGACAATTAGTCTTGCACTAGTTCAGACAAAGCAGAGGCAGGGTACTTTAACCCTTAACCCACTTCATCTGAATCTTTGAGAGAAAACAAAACCCAAAATAAAACCCCAACACAATTTTTAAAAATGCTCAACAACCCTACTACAACCTCCTATTTCTTTGCGCTTATTTGCAGAAATTATTAAAATATCATGTAGAAAACCTGTGTTCCAGTAAACTGAATGAAAACTATTCTGAGCAATTTGGAACAGTCCCAGGAAAGGAAACTACATCTTGCCAAAAACATAAAGTTTAATCAAAACAACCATTTGAAAGAAAAGCTAAAATAATTATAATATTTAAGCCTCTAAGAAAAGCTACTATGCATCCACAAGTGATTTTTATTTCTTGAGAAAATGCTGTAAAAACCCAATATTAAGAATCATGGGTTGGCAAAAGACCACATTTTAATAAAAATTTTCAAAAATAGCCATATTTACAGTTAGCAAAGAGCTACATGTACAGGAAATTCAGCTTTCTGTCAATTAGCTACACAGTCTTCAACAGAAAAACTCAAGGGTAATTATCAGAAATTTCAGTGGTAATCTCTTCTACAAGTCTTTATATTTAATTGCCATTGTCGCTAAACTAGATTTAAGTTACTTGGTATATGTTAGACATGCAGGATAATCATATTATAAATCAAAATACAGCTGATAGAGAATTAGGTTTACTACAAATATTCATCAATAATGTGACATAGTATATTGGGTAGGATTTTTTTTTATTATTGGAATTGTGAAAAGCTTTAAAAATTTTTTGGCGAGAAAATCATAGGAAAAAAACAATGATAGAGGTGCATTTAAAAATAGTTTTGCAGAAGCTGTGTAGTTATTATATAAATATTAGGTTAGAATACAGTATTAAACATTTAAATAAATTCAGAGAGGTAGCACCATTAAAAACATTTTTGTATTATATACCTATGTTGTAGTAGTAAAATGTAAGCTTAGCGATCATAAAATAAAACAATTAAAAACAATAAAGACTACAGGAACAAGTGTACTACTATATCCCATTTGCTTACCAAGAATAAATGAAATATTCTTAGTATTCTGTTCTTGTGCCCAGAATGACAGCTGTACATTTTATCAAATAATAAATTAATTACTATACTAGTTCTGACTGTAAAAGAAATTTAGGGCATTATAGAAGATACTTAATTTATTCAATGTTAAAGAATTCTAATCAAGTAACTGCCTAAGTTTCTGAATCACGAATGTGACCTCCAAATGCATTGAGGCGTGCCACCACACAGCCTTGATTCCATCAAGAATTTTTCACTGGACACATGACAAGTAACACTGATTGTCATGTAATGTGTGCTAAGCAACATCCTCAGTGCTTCATGTTTTCACTCACTTAAACCCTTATAGTCCTATTTGGTAGGCACTATTATTATCTTCGAATAAAGGAAGACGAAACTGAAACATGAATAGGTTAAATAATTAGCTAAAAGTCATATGGCTGATAAGTGGAGGTGTCAAGTCTGCACTTCTTAATTTGGCCTCTGTAACCACTAGACATGCCCTAGCTACAGGGCCTCTTCTCTACTATCCAGAGAGGTTCAAGTCTCTGCACTAGATCTACGGTAGTAGGAGAGTTTCAAATTAATTCAAATTAATTCAAACACCCACACAGAACAAGGACACAGCCCACCTGATGGAAAGAACGTCATATCTGAGCATAATTCTATTAAAAATAGTAAAATGTCATCTTGTCAAAAAGGAAGACACTTTTGGAGAAAGGAACAACTGTAACCATTAATAGCTCCTTGCTTACTTTACAGTGAAAGTCTTTCAACTACTTGGAAGAACTTCACTGTGACTGCTGCTGCATTCTCCTCACTGCCATGGTTCTGGGATTTTGTAATTAAACCAGAAAGTTGGCAATATGAATCACCAACCACAACCTCTACTCCATATCACATTTTGAGTCGAAGAAAAGGGAAGAGAAGGAAAAAGAGGAAGGAAAAGGGAAACACAACCAGGACAAGATGGGGAACTGAACCAGCATGAGGACCTGGAAGTGCAGCAGCAGCATCATGTTTCCCCAAAAAGACACAGTGCAGTGGCCCTCAGACCATCTGCTACGAGACCGATTGGGACAGACGATATCGTGCCTCGGCATCTTTCTCAACAAAGCCCTCATTCCTAAAAACACACTATTTGCCAAAGAAAGTGTTATTTTAAATTCCTTGGGCTTTGGCTCTCCTCTCAGCTAGATCTAATATATGATCATCTACATAACAATTTGACAAATGGAAAGTTTCCAACAACTATTACTCAGCAAGAGTTATCCACCATAAACATTTCACTCTGCTTCTGAAACAGCTTCATATTTCACGTACGAACCACAAATAACAAAGGCACTTTCAAAGAATCTCTAATTTAAGAGATTCCAACTATGAAGGCAGAAATATTTCACTGTATTAAACAAAGATTGAAACAGTAGAGATAACAATTAAAGTGCAGTTTGATTTACTCCTTCATAACAGTACGTGAAGACATTTTCTAAGACAGCTGAGCCAAATATTTGTATCTGAGCAATTTAACAGACTATAGTCTCAAGAAAACACCCACATTTTTTATTTTAAACATGTTAGTTATTAATTTAAAAATTGTTTCTGAAATTTAAAAACACTTATTTTTAAAATTGTAGTTCCACATTATACTTCAAACTATTATTTTTTTAGTATATTGATATGTCCTATAGCAAAAAAGTTAAACCAGGTAGAAATTTCTCCTGGAAACAAAGGGTTGATATCTATAGTTGGATTCTTTGAAGTTTACAAAGGGAAATAAGTGTGGCTAACGTTGCATTGCAAAAATATTCCTTAAATTACACAACAATCTTAACCAGTTGGAAAATAGTCCTTTCAGGATTTGAGAAATGCATGGAAATTTAAGTAATAGGTCCATATCATAATAATTACTATTTATTTTTTGAATTCATTATCAAGGATGTTATAAATATTTGTATTCATCATTCAACAGTAATCAGTGGTGTTTATCCTAACTGGTAATCTGGAGACTGCAGTGCATTTATGATTTCAATAGAATTAAATCTTCGTTTCTCTGCACTTCATTGTGAGAAGAGCTATAAATGGGTTGCCAAGAGGAGCCTTTTTGCAACACTGCCTTACTTGAGGAAGAAAAACATTCCTCTGGAGCAAGCCCATCTTTATTCAGTGCAGAATACAAGTCTCCTCCTAAGGAGATAAGGACCTCAATTCCGTGCAATATACGTGTGTAAAAGATATCTTCTTTGTCATACAAATAAGATATAAGAATAATGGACACATTCCAAGAAATAACATGATGCCATTCATTTTCCTTTGTCCATGGGAAAAATAATTACTCCCACTTCACAAGTCCTCTTTTGACCTCTAATACAAAGAAGCTATAGGTAGTGGGCACACTGGGGTGGCAATCTGCCTTAACAGTTCCAACATCCCTGAAGCCTTCCTCTACTTTTCCAATTCTTTTTTCCATGTTCCGATATGCAACGAACACTTATTCAGTCAATTTTATATTTAGATTATTCCTCACATCAGTTTCACTTTCCAGGCAAGCACATCCTGTCCATTTTCAGCCAGTTTCCTTTGACTACAAGTTGACACCCTGGTTTGAGCGGTCATAGCATGTAAGGGGAAGGCCAGGGCCTATCTGTCATCGTCGTGGGTTTAAGCCACTGTGGTGTAGCTACTTGATGATTTATATTAAGCTGTAAAGTGACCGCTTTTAGTGCGGCTGGGAGACTCTGGTGGCTGACACATTACAGAAAGTGGTACACATGATTTGCAGCCGAAGATGCCTCAAAGCATTTTGTGTTCCTCAGGCCATGACACGTGCCCATTATCCAAAAAATGAAACGACCATTTCCTATTCAATTCCCTCCTCTTGCAAAACGTCTTTCGCTGGACTTCTAAAAATTGGGTAGTTTCCAAAGAATAAATCACTGTACACAGTAAATTTAAAAATAAGAAATGATTTTTTTAAGTGTTCTTACAGTTAGGATAGCCTCTTTTAATTTATAGTTGTTTTGAAACTTGTATGTTTCTAAAGAAAAAATAAAGATTCTCATTTTTTAAAAAGTCTCTATATGTAAGAGATGTACATTAAAGCATTTACACAAGAAACTATTTTATTTAGTAGCCACTTTACAATACAAACCCACACACACAGAAGTGGAAAGGTAGAAGCAATATGATTAATATTAAAGACTATCAACACTGGATTATGTATGTTATATTATACTATTCACTTCTGTATATGTTTAAAAAATCTTCATTTAAAAATCTATTTAGAAATATATAAACATGGAGTCTCACATTAAATCATTACATTCCCTAAATCAAAGAATTCACTCAAGAGAGTCAAATATAAATTATGTCTAATGTATTTTCTCTTTAGAATTAAAGCATTAGTTACCTCAAATACATAACATATCCTCAATTTCACTAATAAAATATGTACACTGTATTATTTTAGTCTCTTTGCTACACTGAACTACTAATGTCTAATATTCTGCAAACAAAACTCTTGATTTGTTAATTAAGGGCAAATAAGATGCATCAAAAATCTCTTAATTCACCATCAAAAATAACTGATATTAGCAAGAAATTATTTTTATGTTCCTCATTTTCATATCTAATAGTAAAACAACAAAGGATGACTATAACATTAAAAAACTTGCTCACCTTCCTAACTGGCTGTGATATTTGTTTCTTTCTTATGCCTATCTATTTAAGTTTCACTCTTGCACCTGTCATAATCTACCCTCCAAAGCATCTGATTGTATACTTCCAAAATATAACAATAAACTAAATGATGCCTTCGTTAATCTTCCAACATGACCCACTTAAAAGTAAGTGAAACATTATAGCTTAATTCAGTTAAATTTTCCATTGAATCTACATTCAAATGGAAATATATCTGCCAGCTTACTAGGTGCTGAGGATATTATATTATACTCTGCACAGCACAGCAAGATGACTCATGAAGCAAAATAAAAAAAAAATGGATTGAAATGGAATAATATTAAGTGCTATAAAAGCCAACTGGTAAAAATTACATGTGATAAAAGATGTTTTCTTTCTCTAAATATTCTGTCTTGAAATCAGATATATTTTGGTGCTAAAAACCAGAATAGGACATATCTGGTGGTAATTAAATTCAAGGTTAAAAAGTTGTTACTCAATATTCAAAAAGCAACGAACCCTCTGGCATGGATTACAAGCCTCGTTAACAGCTTTTTAGCTCCAAGGTGATCACTGAGGCTACTCTTCTTCTTCTTTGTGTGTGTGTGTGTGTGTAATTTTAATTTTGCTATTAATAATGTGAAATCTCAGAGTTGAATTAGAATTTAGAAATAGTATTTTAGGTTAAGAACAGTTTTGTAGATAAAGAAATGAAGGTTCATGGAATATCAATCTTGCCTTCCTCCCAGCTTGCAACAAATTTAGCATCCCTTTACATGTTTGTCTTGACAGATGCTATCCTGTTTATGGTTTTGAAAGATTCCTTTATATCTGAGTCCAAAAATGTATCTCCCTTCCTCCGCCCTGTCCCCCCAGAGAGAGAAAGAGAGATCATATTCATATATATGATAGAGATATATTCCCCCTTTTAAGCTAATAGAATATCTCAGAAGAAAAAAGTTTCTTGAAACTAGCTTGGGATTCCTAGGGGGGAAAAAAAAAAGAAAAATAAAAACCTGCATAAATTCTCAGCCTTTTAAAACATGTTTAACAGAACTGTGTAATTAAAACAACGTAGTCCTATTGTAGCAACATCAAGGCTGTATCAGTTGTGTCCAATTGTTAAGACAAGGTAAAATTAAGCAAGTGGTCCTTAATTCTATTTCCAGAAGTTAGATTTTTTTTTTTTGAAAGAAGTTAACTGCTCAACATCATCAACTTAACTTTCAATACTACCTTTCAGCAATCTCTATATTAATTAGGAAAGATAAACTGAGCTTAAAAACTTCATCACATTTATCCAATTGGATATATCAAAAATTTTAGGGGAAGCTGGATTGCTCAGTGGGTTAAGCACTCACTTTGCAGCGCCAGGGACCGAGGATTGAATCCCGACCCCGGCCCATGCGGAACCATATGCTGAACTGGGAGCTCTCCCAGTTCAGTTCTCTCTCTCGGTCTCTGCATCTCTCTCTGTCTCTCTCTCTCTCTCTCTGTCTCTGTCAAAAATAAATAAACAAATAAAAAAAAGGAAAAAAAAAAAGAAGCTTTCTTAAAAAAAAAACAAAAAAACAATTTTTTAAATGAAAGGCTTCAAGACTTCAGTCAGAGAATGAATGATGACAATAGTAATATGTCCATTGTTCTGCCTTGTAGTGAAGCAATGTGTTTGTTGGGACCTAAAGAGAAAAGTGAGATGTGATATTTTTTCACTTAATTTTTAAATTATCAGAAAAGTGGTTTAGGCTGCATATCCATTTTACTTTTAAAATTTTCAAACTGCAAAACAAGACAGTTTTTGATTATCCTTTAGGAAATATATCTCAACAGATATTTACATGTATTAAATTTACTAAGGATATGACATGCGCATTGTTCAAAGTCTAGCATAAATACTTTCTAGATAAGCCACCTGCAACCATCCTAATTTTGGTTTTTCAACTTTTGAGAAAAGACTCTAACCTGGAAAAAAAATGTCAGAAATGGAGAGACTGCAACAGAGTAGAGTATAGAACTATTATTACAATGGTGAAAAGAAATCCAACTTATTTTGTGACTTGTCCTGCCTTTTTCTTGGGATAACATAACCACTTCTGAAGTTTTAAAGGAAGATCCAGGGCAGTCCATGTTAGGACTCTGGTTACAAATGTGCTAGCAGCTCCATGGAAATGGGATGCTCTCCCTGAATGCTGAACTGCCTTTTATCACAATCAGTTCAGCCTTTCATAAATGGCCTTCCTTTGGGGAAGCTCTTCAGATGGTATCAGTCATTAAGTTTGAGGACCACCACACTTCCCAAAAGTTGGAAGGCTTCTCCCAACACTTGAAGTTACTACCTTAAAGTGTTTTATAAGAAGCTAAATTATATTGGCAGGACTGTTTGGAAGATATAAATATGTTCCCAATAAAATGTCTTGAAGACATTTAGATATTTGCTTCCAAATTAAATCTGTTCACTAATGGGTCGATTTGGGCCAAAAATATACAGTGTGGTTAGAGCTTTTGTTTTAAAATTCAGAGAACGTAGGCTCATTGATCAGAGCATTTGGGATGTCAGACAGGTTTTCAATTCCCCGTCAATTCTGACTGAATGTGGATTTCTGGAGTGACAGCGGGCATGTAATGAATTTATCCTCCTGACCTCTGCCATGCTGCACATATGCTAGACATGTAAAAGCATGCAGTGTTTTACTAGAAGTCACAAAGGGTGCATTGTTTCCTTGTAAGTGATCTCTTTCTGAGATAACAAAAACACAAAGTTATTGTAAGTCAAACTATAGCTACATTGTATACTGATGTCACTGCCTTAAGGAATTTTAAACATAAAAGATACAGGAACTGCTAAACAAAGATGATATTATAGTCTCCATCAATTATGCAACATAAGTGGTCAAATTAGAGAAAGAAGGAACCCTATTCCAGAAACTGTGCATGAAGAATGAGGGCATCTTAAATTTATAATACATTGTGGGAACAAAAACTTTCACCTGACAGATATTCTATGGCAAAGGTTTTGACGGAATGTGGCTACTGTATGAACACACAGGATATGTATGTTCCTTGGGGCCATCATCAATGTGATGATGGATCTCATTCTTCACTATGATTGAGAAAAAGTATGAAAAAAAAAAAAAAGAGGTGAGGCTGATCTGATGAAGACTATTATCTACAAAAGAGCAGGAACTGAAATACCATGATTTCTTCATTACAAAGTACCAGATACATTATACTAGTTGAATATACCCAGTAAAGAAAGGATTATAACATTTAGGTTAAATCTCTGGTTCTGACGTTAACCAACTATATAACAAGTATTTAAGCTTTTGATTCTTCATTTTCTCATCTCTGACACAGAACTATCAATATTGGCCGCAGTGGCCTATTCTACAGAATGGATGAAATCAAGTAAGTGTATAAGCACCTACCTTGGTAGCATAATGCCTGGCGTATAGTCAGCACTCAGCAAAAGCTTATTGAAAAAACAAATTCTAGAAATAGTTTAAACTGGGCTGAGGCATAAATTAATTTAATTGAGCTATTTCTTTATGCTCACCTTCCTCCTCCTCCTCCTCTTCTTTGAAACATATTGATCTTTAATTTAGCTAGAAGAATTCTAATAACTCTATTCCAGCAGTCCCCAACATTTTGGGCACCAGGACAGGTTTCATGGAAGACAATTTTTCCACCAACAGAGGATGGTTTCAGGATGATTCAAGTGCATTACACTTATTGTTCACTTTATTTCTATTATTATTACATTGCATACTAACATATAATTGTCACTCGCCACTCACTGATAGGGTTTTTTTTTTTTTTTATCTTTTCACATTTATAGAGAGAAATTATCTTTTTGTCTTCAGTGCATAGTTATCTCCACTTTACTTTTTGACAGATAGAGAGAGAGACAGAGACAGAGACAGCTAGAGAACCGAACTGTGGGAACTCCCCAGTTCAGCATGTGGGTCCTGCCTGGGCCGGAGCCGGGATTCGATCCTCGGTCC
>PVKE010026437.1:0-22304 GCA_004027555.1 Craseonycteris thonglongyai
CCCACAACATTGTTGTGAGAAGTCAATGAGATAATGTACCAGCAAGTTAAGCATTCAGAAATTTTATAAATGAAAATATTATTACTACTGACCCCATTTAATAGATGGCTCCAAATATACTCTTACCAATGAGTAAGGTCAAGACAAAGATTGTTATACCAATATATCAATAAAGCATAATCAGAAGAACCAACTTCTGATTTTGTGACAGAGGCTGGGGCCAGTATAAATCCACTGATGTGGCACCCTGATGAAAACTCTTTAGGAAAGCCTTTGTTTCCCATCTCTCAGGCAGATCCAGTCACTCCCTCCTCTGGACCTCAATATCCCCCACAGACCTCTGCTGCAGCAATATTTATTGCACTTTTGTAGTCACAAATCTGTCTCCATTAGACTCTGAACTCCTTGAAGGAAGAGACTCTTTTATTAAACTTTGCAATCCCAGCCTCCAGCAATGCCCTGGCAACTAGTACTCAGTGAATTTCTGCTAACCAACAGGGGAAAGAATCCTAGTTGGGCACTGTTTCAGTAAATGGTTTCTCAGTGTTCCTAATATGGCAACTCCTTAAAATGACCTGTATAGTTAGTGTTTATGAGATGAGCCCAAGTTCCTCATCCATCAGTAGGACTGAAAGACAGGCAAGACACTGATACGAAAAAAACAGAGAGACAAAAACAAAACAAAACAAAACAAAACAACCCAGAGGGACAGAATGAGAAGCTGGAGACCACTGGTGTCTTTGTTCAGTAGACTACAGGGAACAGAGGTTCAAAAGAGAGGTTGAATCTGCAGTCCAGAAACTGCTGAATCTGGGCTTTCTGTGGGAAGATGTATGAGGTCCTTACCAAGCAGAGAATGGCAAAGGCTAGAAACCACCATCCTTGTCAGTAAACAACAAAGGGAGAGAGACCAGTCCTTCCCTTCTGAATTATCTGGTGATCTTGAGATGAACCTAACCACTGGGCCCCATCATATGGCTTAATGTAAAGAAAACTAGATAAAGAATTCAAAAACCTGAAATTCATTCCTGAGAATGTACTACTTTTTTAATTGATAAATATTTCTTGAAGGTCTACTATGTCAGGCTTGCATTAAACATGTTGTCAGACCTTGGACAAGTCACCATCTCTTCTCTGAGGCTTAGTGTCCATGTGAAAACTAACCTGTATGTTAAAGGATTGTTTTCAGTATCAGGTATGTTTTGAAAAGTTTACTGTATAACTCTGCAAACATAAATAAAGGTGATATTTTTACTAGATTTAAACTAGAAGTCTTACTAAAATGCAACAGTAGCACCCACCAAATACCAAGGTCAATTCCCTCTGCCAGGGTTGGAATAGAAATCCAGCAGCACATTCCTACCCACTGAATTCCATGGAGATGGCAATGGAAGAGCAGAAATTAGACATGTTCTCTTCAGACCCCTCTAAGGAATTCCCTCAATATTACTGGTGTCAGTGTTCATCATTGGTAACTGCACTGTAGGTCTCTTGGATGAGCCTGGATGCAACTAAAATTTCTTAAAGCACAAACAGACTTCAAATTGTGTGGGTTAGAGGCACCTTTCCAAACACTGAGCTAATTACCCAATCCATGGTCCTTCAACTGTTTGGAAACATTTGGTGGCCATTAAGCCTGTGCTTTTCCTCATTTTCCTGTTTATTGGGATAAACGTATCAACACAGAAAGCTTGACACTCTTAACAATGCTCTCTGATTAGTAGTTTGCAGAATCCTCTGTAATTTTATGGTTTGATGGCTAGAAAAGAAAGGCGGAGTGCAAATAATGGCATGGCCCCATAGGGAGTCAAGAACGCTGAACTTTAGACTTGGTTCTACCATGGACTGGCTCTTAGCTGCCTCATCTAGAAAATCAAAGAACTAGACCAGATCAGTGCTGTGTAAACTCTTCCATGGAAGTCCAATGCTCCTCAAAATGTTAAGAGTTCCTCAGAAAAGGAGCTCCAAGGTCAAATAAAACCAGAAGACTTGGCATACTCTAATTCTGTACTCTCCCCAAGTCACATGCACAATAAAAGCTTTAAGAAGTCAGCAATAATGTTCTTTGATTATTTGACTGTTTCCTAGATTATTAACATCTCCTCTGAAGACACACTGGAATAGATCTCTAGGGTCCCTATCTACTCTAACCTACCATGATTTGTATCAGAAGTACTTAGCCAGTGCCTGGAAGACCCGTTTCACACCAAACCAGTTCTCTTAATCTAGTGAGGCTCTTAAGTAATACTCTGGCGAATAAAAATTTATCACATGTAGGGGAAGCCGGGATGGCTCAGTGGGTTAAGCACTCGCTTTGCAGCCCTGGAGACCAGGGATTGAATCTCGGCCCTGGCCTGTGTGGATCCATATGCTGAACTGCGGTATGCTTCCCATGCAGGAGGCCTCCAGCCCAGTTCCCGCCCTACGCAGCCCCTGCCCACCTGTATGGAATGAAACCATGTAGAAAACTGATGACCTACAACTATGGAGACTGCTCTGGGCCCTCCCCTTCTCTCTATCTCTCTCTCTGTCTCTGTCTGCCTTTGTCAAAAACAATAAAATAAATCTTTTTAAAAATCTTAAAAAAAAAAATTTATCATGTGTAATTCAGGTTAATATAGTGAGAGTACTAATGAATACAAGACATTTAAAACACTGAGGGGGAAACCTATAGTTACTGAGCTCCTAATACTTGTTCAATACTGTGCCAGCAGATTCCCTACGTTCTGTCATTTAATCCTTACACAACCACGAGAATACTGTTATCCTCCTATTAGAGAGAAAGAAAGTGAGGCTTGCAGAGGCTAAGTAACTTGCTCAAATTTATGCATCTAGAAGGTGGTGAGCACCAGATTTCAAACCCAATACTACTTTCCTCCCAAATCTTGGTTCTGCCACCATGATTATCAGATGATCACTAACCTTCCCTAGGTCTCAACTGTCAAGTGAGTATAGTAATCCTTGCACTGCTTCCCTTACAAAGTTGCTCTAAGACTCAAAGGCACTAATAGGTTATGAAAGAGCTCTGTAATGTATAAAGATGTGAATATGAGGGGCATTTGAAACATTCTGAATAAATGTTATTTCCTTTCATAGTTTTTAAGACACTTGAGGTTCTTATTGGCGTCCAATCATGGAAGTCAACCACCCTTACCCTAGTCATCGCACCCTTAAATAGTGCTCCCTAAAATTTTCCAGTTAAGATTTTGGATAAACAGGAAACATATCAATTTCTCAGTATAATTACTCTTTAGGCTATTTGTCAGAAGGAGCCAATCTGCTAAAGGAGTCAGGAGTAAAAACAGCAGAGTGGACAAGAGCCAGGTAGAACGCCTGTAGACAAAGGAGATGCCAGATTGGCTGTGGGGCGAGACTCCTTAACCTCATCTTGGAACATGCCTTGGGACAGCAGGTCCTAGAAGACTTTGTATGAAATCTATCCAGGAGACCAACAAGTATGTGTGTGTATGGTGGTGGCGGGTAGGAGGAGGTGATGAGAGATGGGAGCAGAGTTGACAAGCTTCACTTTGTTCTGGAATGGAAAATACCTTGGCAGGGGCCTAGGCACAAAAACAGCAATAGATAAGTATAGGGCTCTCAACTCATCCTCTAGCTCTGCCTGGAATCACATCCTCATGATCCACACTGCTGTGGCTATCTGTTCCCTCCAGCTTCTGGCAAACTAAACCCCAAAACAGCAAAACATTCTTGGAATCAGGCCCTTGTTGGGGACAGAGAAGTAACAGAAGTCCCTGCTCTTAAGGAAGCACTGCAACAAGACAGTCAAAGCCTCTCTTACATAGCGAAGTCTCTGCCTCACAGGGTATATGCAAGAATTGTGTGGCATGAACTGAATCAAAGCCTTTCCATGTTCTATGACTTAGCACTTGTTTGGTGTCTGGAGGCCTGGATTCCAGTCCTCATTCTGCCATGTAAAATTCAGTGACTGAGCATATTACTTAATTTCTGTGGACCTCAGTTCAGTTTACTCACCTGTAAAGCAGGTTCTGTGTATCCCCCAAGTTGATATGTATAGCTAGTGAGATAATAGTTTAGACAACACTCTAAAAATGGCATGAGATGGAATAGTAGGAACTGATGGAGCACTGAGGTTCATGGTCTTAAAAGTTCAGAGCCCAATCTAAGGAAGACTTGAAATAAGCACGATCTCTTTCTTTCTCCCCAGCCAATTTAGGCCTGCTTTTCTCACAATGGAGACATTCTTTATATTTCTAGCAAAGGGAAAAGGAAATTTCCCATTTATGTAGGGGATAGAAAGGTTGCCATCTTTCTACTTTTTAAAGTTTATTTGGACCCACTGTACTGCAAAAGAGAACACAGAATTTGAATTTACAATCCTAGCTGTAAAACCATGAATAAGCCTCAACCTCTCTGAGTCTTTGTTTCCCCATCTGTAAACTGGGGGGGAAATTTCCTAAGTCATAAAATTGTAATTAATATTCAATTAATGAATACTGGAAAAGTGTTTTTGTAATCCACAAAATGCCACACAAATACCATTCATTACGAAGTTGTCTTCCCATCAGCTCATGAGCTACAGGACAATAATTATCACCACTTGACAGGTAAGATCATTGAAACCCAGAGAAAATACTGACAATAACATACAGTTCAACTGTGATTTCCTCCAAAAGAGTTAATTATTCCGTTATTATAGGAGTTGTATGTTAGTTTGTTTGCCTCATTAAACTGACAGATCTCTGAGGGAGGGGACTACATACATCTTATGCATTTTTGTACCCCAATGCCCAATATGGCACACCTAAAAGATATTCAATAAATGTTACCCGAATGATGATTAACTTTGATAGCAGAAACACATCTAGAACCCAGGACTCCAAAACTCAGGTCTAGGGTTCTTATAACCACAAAAAAAGTGGACCAACTGCATAGATTTTTTTTCTTTTTTTAAAGATTTATTTTATTGTTTTTGACAGAAACAGAGAGAGACAGAGAGAAGGGGGGAGGGCCCAGAGCAGTTTCCATAGTTGTATGCCATCAGTTTTCGACATGGTTTCATTCCACACAGGTAGGCGGGGACTGCAAAGGCGGGAACTGGGCTGGGGGGCCTGCTGCATGGGAGGCACACCCCCTCGAGCCAGGAGCTGAACACGGGGAGGGGGGATGAGAGCCAAATTGGGGGCCTCTCACAAGGAAAGTGAAACCCACCCAATTTCAGCATATGGGTCCACACAGGCCGGGGTCAGGATTCAATCCTCGGTCCCCATGGCTGCAAAGCAAGCACTTAACCTGCTGAGCCATCCCGGCTTCCCCCAAACTGCATAAATTTGATTCATCTTAACTTCTCATTTCTTCCTCAATTATTCCACTTCAGCAAGACTCAATTTTCCATTCCTGTAAAGTCTCTGGGCCTTTGTAGAAACTGGTATCTCAGCCCTGAATACTACTCTTTCGCTTCTTTGCTGAGCTAATTCCTACTTACCCCTCAGATTTGGAGGACTTTCTAATCTCTCCTAATACTGGGTCAGGCATTCCCTCTCCTTCCATATCTGTTTTGTTTATCACAGAATCCTGGCACATAAAGTGTCAAAAGCATCTACTGAAGGTTGAATGAAATACTGTATCTGGAAATCCAAAGGTGATACAGGGGAAAAAACTTCTGGCCTGGAAGTCAGGAGGCCTCACTGATTCTAATGATAGCTCCACCACTACTGTGCTCAGTGACTTTAGGCAAGGCCCAGTCCTTTGGACCGTCTATAAATGAGTTATCATCTATGAGTGATCCCAAAAGGTCCTTTCAGTACTGACAGTATCTGAGACTTAAACTCATGCTAAGTCCTAGGGGTGTGGAACTTTTGAAGCCAGATATGTGACTCCATGCTCCAACAACCATTGTATGAGACCCAACATCCCCATCCCACAAGCATCACCAGGCACATCAAACTCTGCTGTCAGCAGCCTCCCATCCCATTGGTTTACTTAATTCTTCCTGATGAAGTGCCAAGAATAAATTGTAGGTAAGCAGAGCATTTTGACTCCAGAGCCTAATGAATCTTCTTTCCTGTGTCAATTAGAATTTCGAAGCGAAGACCCCCAAGGACCAATTTATTATTCATCAGCTGCTGCCTGAGCTACCTGCCCTAGCCCAGTATGTCTGGCTATGTAACAATCCTGCTTAACTCAGATATGCCACCTGGTAAAACGGAGACTGGCCTGGGAGACTCCTCTTACCCAGCATTTCTGGGCCCTGAACGTGAGGAAGGAAAGGAGGGGTCCAGGGCATTTCTGGAGGGCAGGGGAAATGTCGTCAGAGAATCAGAGCAGCCTAGACTTCAATGCCACCTCCTAAAGCTATTGGTCTTCAAAAAGATAATAGCAACAAGTCAACTTGCCATTCACCCAACTAAGTTATCAGGTATTATGCAACACCTATTTACGTAAGGTATTTTGAATCCTCAAAACAACCTCCAAAGTAAGTGTCAACAGCACTATTTTACTGACAGGGAAACTGAAGTTCTGAGAAATAAAGTGAGAATTAACCTAAGGAACACAATTAATAATTGGCAAGCAGAGATTTGAACATGGTTGTGCATTTCCAGAGACCGGGTCCTTACTATCAAACCATAGCAGCCTTGTCCAGTGGCTGATACAGGGCCAGAAGCTAATACCCTGAATTGCAGATAGCCTATGGGCAGCCACAGCCATGTTGGGCACTTGCCGCCAATACACCTTTTTTTGTTTTTTTTTGCCCTGCTACAAAGCAAGGGTGGCTGTGCATTGCTGGCCCTTCCATTTAATGGAGTTCACAATCCACCTTATCCCTAGAACATAATCAAAGCACAGTCTCCACCAACACTATCCCCAGACTCCTATCCGAGAAATCTTTTGATTTGTGAGTTGCCAATTCTTGATCTAATGGCTCCCAGGCACCCAGTTCTCTACCTCCCATCCTGTCCTCTCCAAGTCACACAGTTGCTGCTGCTCTGCCATCAACAGAGGAACATTTTCCAAGGTGAGAAAGCAAGCAAGTCAGGTTTCCAAATGGTTACAGAATGAAAATTTAGGGCTTTGGTAAGGTCAAAAGGCTTGTACAAATTTACATAGCTGAAAAAATAGCAACTGGAACACAGGTATTTACTGAATCCTGATCTGGAATCTAGCTACATATAGCAAGAATAATACAAATATGGAAACATGCAATCAGTGCTTTTTAATGTTGAGATAATTGTAGATTCACATACAGTAATAAGTATTTTTTAAAAGCACTTAGCACAGTACATAGCACACAGAAACCCACCCAAGAAGTATTAGCTTTAGATAATTAAGAAAAAGGGAAGGGGATGCCAGGATGGCTCAGTGGATTGAGCACGCGTCTTGCAACCTCTGAGTCTGAGGATCGA
This sequence comes from Craseonycteris thonglongyai, assembly GCA_004027555.1. Lineage (NCBI taxonomy): Eukaryota > Metazoa > Chordata > Mammalia > Chiroptera > Craseonycteridae > Craseonycteris > Craseonycteris thonglongyai. The sequence goes on from PVKE010026437.1 coordinate 7,383, forward strand.
GCCCCAGCACATGTGGACCCATATGCTAAACTGGGGTATGCCCCCAGTTTGGTTCTTATGGGGGCAAGCTCCATGCGGGAGGCGCCAGCCCAGTTCCTGTCCTGTGCAGCCCCATGCCCACCTGTGGAATGAAACTATGTAGAAAACCAATGATGTGGAACTGTAGAGACTGCTCTGGGCCCTCCCCCCTTCCTCTCTGTCTCTTTTTCTCTCTTTCTGTGTCAAAAACAATAAAAATAAATCCTAAAAAAAAAAAGAAGGGAGAGGGGATTCAAGATGGGCCTTTGAGGAAAACTCAGTAAATTTCTCTTTACAGAATGCTCGAGGTGTACAGATGTTAGTACCTTCAATAATCCTTCCGCTGACCCCATAAAACAGGCATAACATTCCATTTTACAGATGAGAAAATTGCTCTCAGAGGTCAAGTCAGTTGTCCAAGATTGCTTTGTCCCAATATGTGCCACAAGTGGATTCAAATCCAGCTTTTTTTTTTTTTTTTAACTGAACTGGGGGCCTCACCGCATTCGGGAAGCGCACCTCAGTTCAGCATGTGGGTCCCCCTGGGCTGAAGCCGGGATTAGATCCTCGGTCCTCGGGGCTTCAAAGCAAGCGCTTAACCCGCTGAGCCATCCCAGCTTTCCCGAAAATCCAGCTATTAATACATCCTTTCTACATTGCTTCTCCAGAGACAAGACTGGGGCTGGAGTTCAAAGACAAATCTGGATAGACTGGAGGTTGAGAGCAGGCTGCCAGTTCAAGTGTGGTGGTAGCATGAACAAGGGTGCAGCTTAGCAACACACTGTCTTTGCAAAGGGTGGTAATTCAAAGACTGTAGCCAGAATAAAACAGTAAATTCACATGACAAAGGCCAAATAAAAACTTAAAGGGCAGAAGGTAGAAGGCCACTGACACTAGCTCAGTTATGAGGGTCACAACATGACTCCCTTTTGCTACACACTAAAGAGAGAGGTAGCACACAAAATGAGACTAGGAAGCAAAGGAAATCAAGTTCTGCTACTAACAACATAAGTGGCCTTGGGCAAGTCACTTGTCCTCTCTGGGTTTTTAATACCATAGGGTTGAACTAAAAGATGTTCAAGGACCTCTAGATTTGACCTTCCAGGAATCACCATGCTATTACTAGGTCATTGTGTGCAAATGTAAGTGTAGGAATTGCTAATGCCTGTGATTAAGCAGGTTGTAATGAAACAGAACAATGGTGTGACAGGAGTTCTAAGGACAGGGAGAGGAAAAGATAGCTGAGAGAGGAAGAGGAAAATGAAGAAATTAAGTGGGGTTCAAGTTTATCTTGGGTAAAAGCCAGAGGACATCAGGGAGGCAAAGAAAAGTAAGCCAAATAGGATAGTACCAATCCTAGTCATGCTACTTAACTTGCTGTGTAGACCAACTTGCTGTGTAGCCCTGGCTATTCATCAGTCTCATTTTATCATTAGTTGAATAGACCTCAGGGCCCTGTTAGTTCTGGCCTCAGCTGTCCCCTCTCCAACCTTATTTCCTGCTCTTTTCCCCTTGAGGGTGCTGCTCCAGCCATACTATCTTTTTTTTTTTTTTTTACAAACACACTTAAAAAAAATGATTTATTTTATTGTTTTTGACCGAGAGAGACAGAGACAGAGAGAAGGGCGAGGGCCTAGAGCAGTCTCCATAGTTGCATGTCATCAATTTTCCACATAGTTTCATTCAACCAGCGGGCACGGGGTGCGCCGGGTGGGAACTGGGCAGGGCGCCTCCAAACTATGGCCTGCGGGCCACATCTCTCATCCGGCTCGTGGAGACATTTTTATCTGAATAAAATAATATTAAATAAATAATTAAAAACAACATCTATGTTTTGATTCTTTTTTATTTGGACCTCGAGTGTGTAGTTGGCCCCCAAACTGCTGTTTGATAGTTAATGCAGGCTGAAAGTTTGGAGACCCCTGCGAGTCTAAAGCACCCTCTCTTTCCCCAGCATCATATGGCCTAAGGTTTTAAAGACTATATACAACGGTGGGAAAGATGCAATTTATTAATCTCCCCAAAGACCAGTTAGTTATACGATAGGTAACTTTTGTCTCTTGCCTTATGCACTTAGTACAATAACTCTTCACTGATTATGCTAATTGAGGAGATGGAGAAGGGATGAGAATACTGGCTCAAATAGTTCAAAATTACAGATAATTCAAATGAGGCAATTTTTGCTTTTGTGTTAACATGCTCTTTTGTAGGATAGTTTTGTTCTGCTTTTCTGTATCTGCCTCATCATAAGATCATTCGGTCCGTTTCAGTCATGTCCTCTCATCTCAGGGCTCTAGCACCACAGCTGCTGATAGACACTGGTTTCCTGATCTATTATGTCCCAGTTTCCCAGCTTGAATTTTTGATCCCTTGGCCTTAATCTTAGGCTCAGGACCCTGCTTTTCTGCCACAGTCAACATTCTCAGAACTGCCCTCTAGTTATGTGACCTATAAGGCCTATCCGTCCCTCTTCTGTCTGGCCTGATACTCCAGTGGGACAGCAAGACTGTCTTTAATTTTAATAAAAACTGGAGAAATAAGTAGGGAAATATAGGATCCAAGGAGGCTCACAGCCCTTTGCATACTATTCCTTCCTCGTAAATGAGCTGGGCCTTATTGCTTTTCTGACAGCAACCCTCAAGAAAGCCAGCTGTTTCTGGAACCAAAGAAATAAACTGTGGGCAAGATTCCTGGGTAGAGAGAGAACAGGTACAGCTGCTTCTTATATGAGCTGCTCTGGCAGCCTCCCTCAGATTTTCTTGATAAGATTCTCTAGGGGCCATCAGATGATTACACTGGCAACAATGAACCTGCCTTTCTAAGCTAAAAAGTCCACTTTGGTCAGATGTTCATTCCCACACCTTGAAGGATGACGATGTTCTGCTATTGCTCCTAGACCTTTTCAGGCTCTGTCCCAGGTCCCTATCATGGTAATTACTAACATAACAGTCCCTTACATTTGTACAGTATTTAACAGGTTACATAGCAACTATTCAAAATGTGCCTTTACACAGTAGGCTGGGTAGAAACTTTCCTTGTTTATAGATAAGGAAACTAAAGACCACAAATAAGTACCTAGGAAGCACACGCATTAGAGCTCTTGCCACCTCAATAGGTTCTGTATTTAAGCTTATTTCTTTAATGGAATCAAATCTCTGCTTAGAATCTCACTCATTAACAGGCAACAGAAGTATTCTGCAAGGCCTCCAAAGCCATCTTGAAGCCTCTGAAGTCTGAGGTGGAAAGTGGATCTCCCATCTCTCTATCAGGCAAAATCTCCTTAGAAGCCTGCGAAGGCCCTGCCTTTCTATGTCACCTGACTTCCTGCTGCACTGCTTCCATCACCTACATGAAGCCCAGGCCTGCCCAGTGCTGACAAGTAGGCAGGATCCAAAATGCCCAGCACTCCTCGTTGGTAAGGCATATACTACAGAACACTGTCTCCCCCCATTGTTTCTGAGTTAGGCTCCAGATAACTCTCCAGAGACTACTATATCAGAAGGAAACTGACAGTGTACATGTCAGTCAAGCCTGAAGAAGAGTTTCATTTGGGCTTCACAATGCTTTAAAAAAAATAAATTAATCCTTAAGAAACTAGAAAAGGAAGAACAAACTAAATCTATAGCAAGCTGAAGTTAGGAAATAATAAAGATTAAAGTAAGATATCAATGGAATAGGAAAAAATGAAACTAAAAATTGTTTCTTTAAAAAAGATCAACAGGGGAAGCTGGGATGGCTCAGTGGGTTAAGCACTCACTTTGCAGCGCCAGGGACCGAGGATCGAATCCCGGCCCCGGCCCGTGCGGACCCATGTGCTGAACTGGGGAGTGCCCCCAGTTCAGTTCTCTCTCTGTCTCTGTATCTCTCTCTCTCTCTCTCTCTGTCAAAATAAAAATTTAAAAAGAAATTTAAAAAAGATCAACAAAACTGACAAACCTCTAATACTGACCAAGAAAAAAAAGAGAAGATACAAATTGTTAAAACCAGGAATAAAAAAGGAGATATCAATACTGACCTTACAGAAGTTAAAAAGGATTATAAAAAAATATATGAACAACTTTAAGCCAAGAAACCAGACAACTTAGAGAAAAGGGACAAACTGCTAGAAAGATACAAATGAGCAAAAGTGACTAAAAAAGAAACAGAAAATCTGAGGTGACCCATAACATGCAAAAAATATATATATATTGTATTACTAATTAAAGCTACCAACCAGCATCTTTCATGAATGCGGATGCAAAAATCTTAAACAAAATATTGGCAAACTAAGTACAACGCCATATAAAAATAAAAAGGATTACAGACTATGACCAAGTGAGATTTATTCTAGGAATACAAGGTTTATTCTAGGAAAACAACTATCCAAAAATAAATTAATGTAGTGCCATGTTAGCATAATAAAGGGTTAAAAAACACAATCAACAAAATCTAACATCTACCCATAATAAAACCTCTTTTTTAAAATATTTTATTTATTTATTTATTTATTTTTGACAGAGAGAAAGAGAGAGAGAGAGAGAGAGAGAGAGAGAGAGAACTGAACTGGGGGAGCTCCCAGTTCAGCATATGGTTCTGCACGGGCCGGGGCCGGGGCCGGGATTCGATCCTCGGTCCCGGGCACTGCAAAGTGAGTGCCTAACCCACTGAGCCATCCTGGCTTCCCCTAAAACCTCTTAATAAACTAGGAATAGAAGGGAATTTACTTAGCCTGATAAAAATCATCTACAAAAAACCCCTACAGCTAGATGCCAGGATAGCTCAACAATTGAGTTGCTTGCCTCCCAATCATGAACCTGGCCCCAGCTCATACAAACCCATATGCTAAACTATGGCACAGCTGGTAACTGCCAGGATGGCTTGGTGACGAAGGTGCTCACCTTCCATGTGGGAGGCCCCAGTTCAGTTCCTGCCCTGCGCAGCCCCACATAACTATGGAGATTGCTCTGGTCCCTCCCCACTTCCTCTCTCTCTCATACACACCGTTCTCTCAAAACAACAAAATAAACCTTTAAAAAACAAAACAAAACCCTACAGCTAACCTGTATTTAATGGGGAAAACAATACTTTTCCCTAAAATGGGAGAGAAGATAAGAATATCTGTTCTCACCAATTCTACTGGAACATTTTATTGAATGTCCTAGCTGGTACAATCAGGCAGAGGGATTTTTTTTTTTTTAATGAATAAAATTATATCATTTCTCTATTCAAAACTCTCTAGTGGCATCCTATTTCATTCAGAATTAAGCCTTACATGATCTGGGTCCCTGTCTACCCTGTGACTTCTCCATAGTCCGCTCACCCCCTTGCTTACTTCATTTCTAGCCATGCTGTCCTCTTTTTGTTCCTCAACTTGATGAACTCTATGACTGGAATGTTATTTCCCCAAAATATACACACCGCTCACTACACTTCAGTCCTGAGCATTTCTGCAAAGATTTTCTCACAGAGGCCTTCTTTCATCAAGCATTCCCTCCCTATTCCCTTACCCTGCTTTATTTTCCTTCACATGTATTCAATTATTTACCCGTTTTCCTTCACTAGAATGTAATCTACAACAGAAAAAACTATTTTCCTCACTGCTACATTTCAAATACTTAAAACTGCCTGGCACATGGTGGATGCTCAATAAATAACTCACTGAATGAATGTATGTCTTCAAAAAGAAAATATTATATAGGAGAATGAATAAAGGGGTGTATGGGGAAGGACCACTAATCCAACAGGCTGAGAAGGACCAGGGTTTCAGATCACAAGGTAAGAGCCAATGTAAGACAATAAACAGTAGAAAAATTTGGTTCTCTGGAGTGAGATTCTTCTGGGTTCTAAGCTTAGCTCTTTCAATCAGTGCCAATGTGTCCCTCTCTCTAAGTCTCAGTAATATGTAAAATGAGAATATCATTACCTAACTCCTTAGGAAACTGAAATCAATTTATGCAAAATATTCAGTAGACATTATAATTAAACATTTTCTGACAACTCTGGCCTTCTAGAAGAATCTAGAACTACTTTAAAATTACCTAGCCCCACCTTACTAAAGCACAGACATGTGTGTAGAGCAGTAGCCCCTAAATTAAATAGCCTCTATACTCATTTTAACTTCTTTCTTATTATTCCTCTTTCACCCCTCCCTGTTCTCAGCTCTCACTTCTAAATGTTGTTGATATAGCAGCTCCTCTTCACTTTTTTTATATGCTGCTTTTAATCTTATAGGGGTTTGGAAACCAGATTGCTAAACTTGTTACGACATGTAAAAATAAGAATAAATTAGTGCTGTGCAAGGGCTTAAGGATGAAAAGGATTTGCTTCTTTGTTTTTACTTGGGCTCTGGAAAATTGGGAATGTTAGATAAATAAGCTACTATCTATATATCAGTATATCAGACACTTTTTTTTACATGGATTCATATTTTAAAGTATACCGGTAGTCAATAGTGGGACTTCTTCACACAGCCACTGTTACAAGGATAAGATCCTAACCTGGCACCCAGAATATGGAAAAGCCAGAAGCTATAAAATGTTAGATTAAGCAGACAAAAAGAGGTAGCAGAAAGAGTCTGAAGATTCAGAATAGAAGGGAAGGTTAGCTAACCAAGAGCACCTCTGTGCACCCTCAGACAGATAGAGGGAAGAACAGTATATCCACGGTGAGCGTGTGAAGAGTGTGGCTTATATATCACTGGCCAAGGGCAAGAAAGAGATGGTAGGAAAACATGGCCTCTGATAAGATATGAGGCTACAGCATTAAGTGCCTCTTTCACTACCAATTAGAGGGTCGGGGGTGAGGGTGGGCAGGAAACATAGGGCCTAAATAGGGATAGCCTTCCTCTTCTGAGATGACAGCAGGGTAGGTACAGGCAAAAATCTTAGTAGAACTAGTCAGTGAGTAGACACATGCTGGGGATGGGCTCTTGAAAACTGCTTTAATATCTCTGCTGGCAGTATTCTTGGAGCCAGGCTGTGTGCGTGTACTTAAACCTGCACTCTGCAGCCCACATGCTACAAATCATGGCTGCTGATGTTGGGGGCTTTGTCTCTGCCCTGGAATCAAAGATTGAGCTTACGGTAGGACCTGCAGAAGAAGGAGAGGAGAGTGGGAGAAGATTTACAGCGCAAATTTCCAAAGAAAAACCCTCCCTTTTACCTTTGGGGAATGGAGTGGCAAGTAGGTCAGGGACTGAGATGTCAGTGATACAATGCTTTCTTCTCACTTTTATTTCAGTCATGTTGCTTTACAATTAACAAAGCTTTCCATCTTGTATTTCTTACTTGATTCTCTAGATTCAGAACATCCTGTATGGTTGGTTAGTGTACACACAATAGACATGTGGGAGTGCGGGAGGCACTCTAATTTTACAAATGAAGAAATAAAGATTGTCTAAGGAAAAATGTTGAAAGAAGACAACAACTCATGTTTCCAGGGAAGCTGGGATGGCTCAGCGAGTTAAACACTTGCTTTGCAGCCCCAGGGACCAAGAACTGAATCCTGGCCCCAGCCCATGCAGACCCATATGCTGAACTGGGGTGTTTTTCCTATGTGGGAAAACTCCCAGTTTGGTTCTCGCCCCCCTGGTTCGGCCTCTGGCTCGATGGGGCATGCCTCCCACGTGTGAGGCACCTAGCCCAGCTCCTGCCCTGCTGTGTGGAATGAAACCATCTTGAAAACTGATGACATACAACTATGGAGACTGCTGTGGGCCCTCCCACTTCTCTCTGTCAAAAATAATAAAATAAATCTTTAAAAAAACAAAACCATGTTTCCCAACTCCAATCCAGCTCTCCTGGCTCTAATCTGTGCCGGCCCAAGTGTTTATAGGAGCTCCTGTGTTACAGTTGTTTTCTTCTATATGGAACCTGAGCCTCTGCCTGCTTGAAGGTTCTTATCTTTCAGCCTCTTGGCCCTCTCACTAGAAATGCTATTACTCATTAGAGACTCTTACTCCTGCCTGTCCTGCTGGGCCCCTCAAATAACTAAACCTCCTTCCTGGATCCCTAAGTAAATCCGTCTTCTTGAATTGTATAAGAAAAATCAGGATTCCAGGGAGATTAGAAGTCCAAGGAAAGCCTGCCAAGTCAGAACAAACAAGGGTATTACAGTTAGACTGACCTGGGTTCTAACATCAGCTTTATGAATTCCTTTATATGAATACTAGGCAAATTATTTCAGCTTCCTCAGGCTCAATTCCTTCATCTATAAAATGGAGTTTTAACTAGAGTAAATAAGGCCCATAATGCAATTGGTTCTAATGTGTTAATTTCCCTTCCCATTTCACCATCTACAATCTTCCCTTGAAGATTCATCTGACTTCCCCTTTATATAACCCTACTCTATCACTCAATTTTCCCCACTGCTCATGATTACATTTTGTAGGACTGAAAATTACATAATTTTCTAAAGATGACCTATGGGCTTGGTAGGTCACAGACTGTCAAGAATAAAATCAGGAAAGTTTCTGAGGGCTACAAGGTCATGGCAAGAATTTGTGAAAGGATGGGTTTAGCTATCAGGTTCAGGATACCCCTTGGCAGAAAGCAGAAAGCAGATGGCAGGTGGCAGAAGCCAGAAGGAATTGAGCCTGCTTTGCCTTATTCATGGAAAATGATCCCAGACCGTTCTCCTGACAGCTCCAATAAAGCAAGCTCAGTTCTCCTCCCAGTATAACAATCTAAGACAACAAATAGGAAAGGAATCACCTGTAAATTATTTGTACTAAGAGTAAAAAGATAAATCCCAAACTAGTTATTCTGTATCTTGGCCCAAGCTTGCTCAAAGTTTTCCCAGGTATTCTCACTCACCAAGGTTTAGCTCAATCAGTAATTTCCTCTTTAGCGTTGCAGGGTCAGCACCAACCACCTCTGGGAACAGGGCTCACCTATAACAGGAAAGTCAGTCAGGATCCTGCCTAGAACTTAGACATTCAAAGTTCCTATCCTTACATGTCTTGTATTTGAGCAAAAGACAAGTTAATAATTAAATATGTAATTTCAGGTTGTATTAAGTGCTATAAAGAAAAATAAAACAGGGGATGCTGGGATGGCTCAGCGGGTTATGTGCTTGCCTTGAAGCCCCAGGGTCCAAGGATCAAATCCCAGCCCAAGAGGACCCCATATGCTGAACAGGGGTGTGCTTCCCATGTGGGAGGCCCCCAGTTCAGTTCCTGCCCCCAGCTTGCAGGGGAGTGCTTCTCATGTGGGAGGCCCCTGGCCAGGTTCCTGCCCCACGCCCATCTGTGTGGACTTAAACTACTGAAAACTGATGACGTACAACTATGAAGACTGCTCTGGGCCCAGCCCCTTCTCTCTCTGTCAAAAACAATAAAATAAATCTTTAAAAAGAAAAGAAAAGAGGGAAAGCCGGGACGGCTCAGCGGGTTGAGCGCTCGCTTGAGGCCACGAGGACCGAGGATCGAATCCCGGCTCCGGCCCAGGCAGGACCCACATGCTGAACTGGGGAGTTCCCACAGTTCGGTTCTCTAGCTGTCTCTGTCTCTCTCTCTATCTGTCAAAAAGTAAAATAGAAATAAATATGCACTGAAGATAAAATAATTACTCTCTATAAATATAAAAAGGTATAAAAAAAAAAAAAAAGCAAAGAAAAGAAAGCAGAGTACAGAAATAAAATATAACAAGGAGTGAAAATGAGGTCTAGTTTAAATAAATTGGTCAGGGAAGGCTTCCCCAAGGGGTGACTACTGGACACATACCTCAATGAAGTGTGGAGGTAAAATCTGCAAAGATTTGAGGGAAGTGTGTTTTAGAGAAGGGGAATAACAAATGAAAAGGGCCTGAGGCAATAGGAAAAAAATAAGCTTATGATGCTTAAAGAGTAAGAAAGTCAATATAACTAGAATGTAGCAATGGGAAGAATGAAATACTAGGTATATGTGGAGGAATTACTCATTCTATTTCACATATGAGAAAAATGAGGCTCAGAGGTTAGGTGACATGCCCAAGATCAAAGCAAACCAGTGGCAGATATGGGAATAAAACTCAGAACTTCAAAAACAACTCTATCTTGCTCCTGGGCCAGGCTCCTCCAGGCTTAGATAACCTGCAACCCATCTGGGATAATCTTTTAAGCCAAGTTTGTCCAACCTGCAGCCCGCAGGCCTCATATGGCCCAGGATGGCTTTGAATGAGGCCCAACACAAATTTGTAAACTTTCTTTGGAAAAAAAACCCCAAAAAACCCAAAGAATATCTCATGTTTTAACTCATCAGCTATCTTTACAGTTAGTGTATTTTATGTGTGGCCCAAGACAATTCTTCTTCCAATGTGGCCCAGGGAAGACAAAAGACTGGACACCCTGTTGTAAGCACTCAGATTGGTTTCAGGTTTCTCTGCTCATCCTCTCCTCTGTTGGGTAAGGATAGCTGAAGAACAGAGAAACCCCTATATATTACCTAGAATGTGGGATAGGGGTGACTTTGGGGTATGGAGAATAGTAGCACATGCCAGGGATTGCTGTAAACTCTTTATTTCTATTAACTCTTTTAACCTTTTTAAAATAAATTTTTCATTAATTGTTAAGTTTATTGGGGTGATATTGGTTGGTAGAAATTATAGGTTCCAGGTGTTCAATTCTACATTACATCATCTATGCATTCCATTATGTGCTTACCACCCAGAATCAGTTCTCTTTTTATCACCACATATTTGATGGCCCCTCCCTCCAAACCCACCCCCTTCCCCCCAACTCATTTAATCTTTACAACAATTTTAAGTAAATGTGCCCAAGGCACACAGCTACTAGATGGCAGAGCTGGGACATGAACCCAAGAAGTCCAACCTCCAGAGCCTGCCTTTCTAACCACACACTATGCCAATTCTCAAAAACAGATGAAAAAAAGTCAGTAAACATGCTCACTAGTACTAGCTGACATGGCTCAGAGCCCCCATTTATACTCAAGCCTCAGATCCTCTCCATTTACTTGCAGTTCAGGCTTTTAAACGAATACTATTTGAATAATTCCTGAGTCCTTCAGCCAGGTGGTTCCAGAGGCTTCTCTAATTCTCTAGCTACTATAATCACAGAGCTATGATTACCACAATAGCCATTTCATAGCCAGTAACATTTAATGCATACTATGAAATAGACTAGGTACTGGGCTAAGCACCTTACAGGTACTATCTTATTTCAGAGTGGGAATGAGAACTGTTCTAAGACATGGATGAAGAGAAGTGTGTGTGTGGGGGGGGCAGGGGGGGGGAGACGATTCCAAACTTGGAACAAAGCAGCAAACACATGGAACTGAAGGATCTCTGTAGGCCTGGGTCAAAGGACAAAGTCAGAGGCACTAAGGGGTGGGTGGTAAAGGGAATAGACCAGGGGTCTCCAAACTTTTCAGTCCGCGGGCCGCATTAACTATCAAACAGCAGTTTGGGGGCCAACTACACACTCGAGGTCCAAATAAAAAAGAATCAAAACATAGATGTTGTTTTTAATTATTCATTTAATATTATTTTATTCAGATAAAAAGGTCTCCACGGGTCGGATGAGAGGGCCTCGTGGGCCACATCCGGCCCCTGGGCCGTAGTTTGGAGAACCCTGGATAGACTAACAAATATATTAGCACTTCTAATTCAACTTAACTCATCTTTTTCCCAACCTCCATAGGTCAGCAAATGGTATAACTTCTCCCTAGTATTTAGACTCCAAAAGTTCATGCTCTTCAACCCCTCCTTCCCTCATTCCCCATTCCCAACAACTCTCCAAGTCCTCATGTGGTTTCTTTTTTTTTTTTCTTTTGTTCTAAGAGATCTACATTCAAACTGATCTTCATTATTCCTCTTGGTTCAGGATCTCATTATCTCTTGTCTGCCCCTGCTGGACTATTTCTTAAAATTTACTGACATTACAAGTACAGACTATTATAGTAGCCTCTGCCCTGGGCTCTTTCACAAGTTTCCCTTCACACCTCCTGCTCCAATCCATTGGGCCCACACTGCCAAACTTGCATTCCTAATGCCACTTCCCTGCTCAAAAATCAAAAATGTCGTAGCTCCCAATTACCTAAGCCTCACTGTCTAGGTATGACATGTTCTGGTCATCATCTGCCTTACATCCACCATGGGCCTTTCCAGCTCCCATACTTTTGTCTATGCTATTCTCTCACCTGGAATGTTTGCCTTCAGGCATTGTTTTATGTACTCTGTATATGTACTGTGTGCTATATACATATGCAAATCCTTCTTCAAAACCTAGCAAATCAATGAAGTTATCCTGAACCCTTTCTCACCACTCTGTCAAGTTCCTGAAACATCTCTGGCTGTGACTACATCTGGCTCTGGCTTCACCATTAGCTAAGGCTTCAGAACTAGTCCCCACTGTTCCTACTTTCCTGTAAAGATTTGTACTGGTTCCAGAGAATGGAGACCTAGTCAGTTAGGATTTGTTCTCATACCTGTCACTCTTAACTTCCTAACAAGAGACCCGAGTTCTAATCTGAGATTCAGATTCCTCAGCTACAAAATGGGGATACAATTCCTATCCTCCCTATAATAGAGGGATTTTGTGAGAATCAATGTGATAACAAGAGGGGAAGAAGGAAGAATTAGGACGGGAAATTCCCAGCCAGGTCTTTAACAGCTCTTTGTCAGATGCAAAATACTGAATACACATCAAAACTTTCTAACCAATCAATCAAAAAACATTTCCTAGGGGGATGCTGGGATAGCTCAGCAGTTGAACACCTGCCTCCAAAATCATGAGGTCTGGGGTTCAATTCCTAGCCCTGGCCCATGCATATCCATAAGCTGAACTCTGGTGCAACTAGTAACCACAGGGATGGCTCAGTGGCAGAAGGCCCTAAGTTGGTTTCCTGCCCTGCAAGGCCCCACATCCACCTGTGTGGAATGAAATCATGTCACAACTAATGATGTACAACTATGGAGACTACTCTGGGCCCTCTCCTATCTCTCTCTCACCTTCTCTCAAACAATAAAATAAAATCCTAAAAGAAAAAAAAAACACTTCCTGGACCCAGTTGGTTATTGTCACAGTTCTAGGTTAGGGGTTATAGAGGATGCAGGAATGAATAACAGTCCTTATTCCTGGGCTCCTGCTTGCAGTCCAAGGTAGGACTGTGTCAACTGCCTGCAAAGGACTATTAACAATACTAGACAAATCTAACAATTCAGAATGCTATGATTTATAAGAGAGGAGAAAAATCTCTGACTTGAGGTGGTCTCAGAAATTTCACAAAAGGAGCAAGGACTTAAGGCAGACCTCGATGCAGGGTGATGCTTGGGCTACTATGCACCAGGCACTGAGGCAGGTATTATGCTGTTAACCCTCATAATACCCTGTGAAGCAGGTGGTGGCATGCCCATTTTATAGCAAAGGTAACTGAAGATAGGCAAGGCTAAGTGTGCCATTCAAAGTCAAACAGCTAGTAAATAGCAGAGCTAAGATTTGAACCTAGGTCTGCTTTACTTTAATCAAAAGTCTATGTGCTTGCTTACTTACTTTATGGTCTGCCTTCCCCATTATGTAGCAATATGAAAAGAAAACCAGGTAAAACTCTAAAGTTCTTTCTATATCAAAATACAATATCTGGGGTGCTGGAATAACTTAGCAGGTTGAGTGCTTGCCTTGCAACTACAAGGTCTGGGGATTGAATCCTGGACCCAGTCCAAGCATACCCATATGCTGAACTGTGGTGCAACTGGTGAACATCAGGATGGTGGTGAAGGTTCTCACCCCCCATGCGGGAGACCTCCAATTTGGTTTCCACCCTGCACAGCCCCACATCCACTTGAGTGGAATGAAACTTGTCACAACTAATGATGTACAACTACGGAGACTGGGTCCTCCTCCCTTCTTTCTTTCTCTCTCCCTTTTCTCAAACCATTTTTAAAAAATCCAATGATCTGAATAGCTGGTAGAAGGGAAGGTGGCTTACTTCTACTATGTCTTCCCCATAAGACTGTGATCTTATGGAAGGTTTGGCGTCTTATTAACTGGAATAGTCCAAGTATCTGACACAGAGCCTGGCAGGTATGAGACACTAAGAATTTGGGAAACATGTGAGTGAATGAATGAATAAACACTTGCTCCACAAACGTTTGTTCTGAGGTCTAGAAGTAATGTCCAAAATCTTAAGCTCCATTTTCTGACTCTCAGCCCAGTATCAACCACCTACTAATCTGTTGGTTAAAGGTACCCTCTTCTCATTCTTGTTTCTAGGCATTAGGGGAGAGGAAAGGAGAGAAAGGGATAAGAAGTGAAGTTGGGTGGTTAAGAGAGAAAAGATGAAAAGGAAAGGGATGAAAGGAGAGAATGTAAGGAAGGAGACAAAAAGGAAGAGGATGCCTGGGCAGGACTGAAATGTCTGAGGCCTAGATTTAGGGAAAGATTTACTTTTCCTTCTGGTTCCTAGAATCAAGGATTTTTGTTTGATTGATTTTTAAGAGCAACAGTAGAAATTCCTCTTCATAAATTTTGAATGAAGGGAAATTGCTAAAGTTCCAGACTAAATCCCAGACTAAATATGACGGCAGAAGGTAAAGTGAAGCTCCAATCTTCAGTTCTCACCACTGTCCTGCCCCATTGCAACTCTTGCCTGGCAAAGGCTAAAGTGTGAAGAGGTCAGAAGACATGCAGGGTCTTCTGTTATTCCTCTGCTTCTCCTACAAAGGTTACTCCAGACTAATAATCCTTCGAAGTCTAACCTTCCTTTTAGATAAAGCAATACTTTTATTTATTTATTTTTTTTTTTTATCTTTTCACATTTATAGAGAGAAATTATCTTTTTGTCTTCAGTGCATAGTTATTTCTATTTTACTTTTTGACAGATAGAGAGAGAGACAGAGACAGAGACAGTCAGAGAACCAAACTGTGGGAACTCCCCAGTTCAGCATGTGGGTCCTGCCTGGGCCGGAGCCGGGATTCGATCCTCGGTCCTCG
>PVKE010026438.1:0-22304 GCA_004027555.1 Craseonycteris thonglongyai
GAGGACCGAGGATCGAATCCCGGCTCCGGCCCAGGCAGGACCCACATGCTGAACTGGGGAGTTCCCACAGTTCGGTTCTCTAACTGTCTCTGTCTCTGTCTCTCTCTCTATCTGTCAAAAGTAAAATAGAAATAACTATGCACTGAAGACAAAAAGATAATTTCTCTCTATAAATGTGAAAAGATAAAAAAAAAAAAAAGAAAATCCTACAGTTAGTTTATAAGGTAACCAAATTCTAAGAGTATTGGAATAGCACTTCATAACCAGGATTTTCAGTTACAAATCAATTTATAAAAGGGCTGTTTGAAGGCATATGACTGCTGGTTTCACTTATATCATTGAGATTGTTGTAAAACAAATAAAATGTTGCGTCTTTCTTTTTAGTGGCTGCAGAGTTTGTTATTTAACTAATTCTATTGATGGACACACAGATTTGCTGGTTTGGCTGTTAAGAATTGCAGCTGCTCTCATCACCCTCTCACAACCTTTTCCACACATTTTTTCCACACATACACAGGTGTATATCTGAAATGAGTTTCCTACAAATGAAATTGGTTGAGTCAATGGGTATGTTGGAATTTTATTAGCTGTTACCATATTTTCCTCCATAGAGATTTTATCCAATTTGTCCAATAAGGAATGAGCAAATGAGCATCTTTTTTAAAATGTGCCCTTCCCTACACTACATTGTGCAACCTTTATCTTAGTTAATATTGTAAATGAAAAATGGGATCTCATTATTTTACTTTTAAGATTTATTTTGTTTTTTGAGAGAAGGTCAGAGAGAAAAGTGGGGAGGGCCCAGAGCAATCTGTATAGTTGTACATCATTAGTTGTGACATAATTTCATTCCACACAAGTGAATATGGGGCCACGTGTGGTGGGAGCCAAACTGGGGGCCTCCCACATAGGAGGCGAGAACCTTTGCCACCATCCCGGAGGTTACCTGTTTGCACCTCAGTTCATTCAGCATATGGGTTTTCACATGCCAGGGCTTGGACTGAGATTTGATTCCCTGTCACTATGGTTTTAATTTGCGTCTTTTATATGAAATTGAGCATCTTTATATGTATTTCTTTCTGGAATCTGAAACTAGTGCTTTTCTCTTCTTCTGGAAGTATTGCTACCTGGTTGACAGTCATTTTTGTAAGTTCTATTTTAAATGCATCCCAATAACTGAGAAGTTAATTTGAAAAAATAAACACTGTTAAGGGGTTGATGAAATTTGGTATCTGTTCATATTCTTTGTTTATCTGTGGTTGCTTGGCCTTTTTCTTAGTGATTTGTAGTAGCTTTTAACGTTTACTATTCTGGATATAAGATGCAATTTTTGTTCAGTTTGCCATTTGTTTATGATAACTTCATGCCATGCAAAAACCTTGAATTTTTAAGTATTTAATTAACCACTTATTTCCTAACATTGGATTGATTATACATCATACCTTGCCCAAGATAGTTTTAAATAATTTAACCCCTGTATTCTAGTATGTTGATTTAAACATCTTTGATCAGTCAGGTGTTTTGGAGAGGAGCGGGTGAGGTTCAAAATAGAGATTAAGGAAAGGCTTATGGGTGTGCACACGTGCATCACATAACATAGCACTGAGTTATTGGTATTGCTTCCTCACAGTTTTTGTATCATTCACGTTTTAATCATTTGAGCACTAGTCATTGAAATTATAGTTACAAATACCGGGTAATACATAGTTTATTTTACAATTTTTCTGACATTAATTTTGGAAAACATTTTTCACTTTTCTGTGTATCTTTTTTCTTTTATGACTTTTTTGAACCAAACAATGTGAGATGTTTCCAAAAATTAAAAATATATGTAAACACAAAACTATTAACATTTGCAGTCTATTATGTTTTACCATGCTTTGTGTACATCATAGTTGTTGATATTGACTGCAGTCCGGTTGGTAGTTGTCTTGAAGCTTTACTATGCCATCTCTGTGAACCAATTGCAAAAATACTTAAGCTAAGCTGATGCTACTCAGCACGCTGGTTTTTTTGTTTGTTTGTTTGTTTTTGTTTTTTTGGTTTATTTTCTTCTATTAGTAGTAACTGGAAATAATGAGCTACTTCTGACTGACTTCAAGGAAGTTTTTGGCTGTTTTAGACATCTACTTTGCTTAATCTACCTCTTCATTTGGACTAGTGCTTCTCACACTTTAGCAAGCATCAGAATTGTATGAAAGCTTTTTGGAACATGCTATGCCCCACCTTCAAAATGTCTGATCAGGTAGGTCTGGGGTGAGGCCCCAGTTTGTTTTTCTGATCGGTTCCCAGGTGATGAAGATGACTTTTAAGCGTGTCTGCCCCAAAACAATTAGCAAAATACTGTGGATGATTGGGTGCCCAGTAAAATGCAGGCTTTGACTGTCATATGCAATTTCTGTTTACTAGTCCATTACTGAAACTTCAAAATTATGTAATTACAATTTTATTATTGTAACATCCTATTCTTGTGACTTATCCCTTAGCCTGGGGAAATACTTCATTACTACTATAAAACATAGTAAAACTTGATTTAGGTAAAGGACAATGGCTGTGTCTTTTCTAGGACCACCAGTACACAGTACCTGGTTCTGCCTTTTTGTGCTCTGTGTCAGGTTACCCCCTCCTACCTTTTTTTTAAAGGAGCTTCACATATCTAGCAGTACAGTAAATCATGAGGTAGCTTTTTGTGACACACACACACACACGTATGTAAATGTACATATCTGGGGCTTTGGGGAGAGTGTTAGTATAGGAACAGCCCAGGATTGGAATTGGTACACTGATAACCTACTGTTTAAGATACTTTCCATCTATAAAAACCTCATTTTTCCTGAACCTGTTTCTGTTGTACAAGTAGCAATCTTCTCATACTAACTGATGATGCAGGAGGTAACTATAGCATGGAATTGAATCAGTGGGTGATGATCAAATTAGTATTGAGGAATATTCAGGAGTCTGTCTCTGGAACTTGAAGTCAGGGTTTAGGCTTAGACAACCATTTAACTTTGTACGTGTAACATGCATGGTTGTTAATAAAACAAGGCAATTAATCTAATTTACAATATTTATAATCTGCTATTTGTAACATTTCCCCTTTTAGAAAAATATAAGAAATGAGTACTTGGGTCAGCTCTGCTTTTTATTTATTTATATATATATATTTTTTTTATTTTTGACAGAGAGGGAATGAGAGAGAGAGAGAGAGAGCGCGATACAGAGACAGAGAGATAACTGAACTAGGGGCACTCCCCAGTTCAGCATATGGTTCCGCACGGGCCGGGGCCGAGATTCGATCCTCGGTCCCCGGCACTGCAAAGTGAGCGCTCAACCCACTGAGCCATCCCGGCTTCCCTCAGCTCTGCTTTTGAATGCCTCTTTATTGTGATGGTCTGAAGCTTGATGAATGTGAGGAAGAAAAAGATCAAAATAAGAGTGCTTTTTACAAAATTAGTTTTAAGGAATTTTCAAGTTGAAGTCTGATACTTTATCAGTTGTGATGTTTTTTTTCTCATTTTTAATATGTTAAATTTACGTACATTTTACAGTCTATGAGAGTTTTAAACTGATAGCAGTTGGGTAGTAGTCATTGCCTGTGAATTCTTGAACTTGATCTAGCTGTCATATTGTCACTTTGAATAAGTAATGCACATTGTTGGAACTGAGTTGAGTTTATTTGCTAATTAATATACTTTCAAAAATATTATATTGGGATTCTATATTGAAATGAGTAGGCTTGGAAACTGAGCAGTATAATATAAATTTGATAGTATTTAAGCAGATATTTGTTGGAAGAGTGAACAATTCTTTTTATTTTTGCAGAACAGTAGATAAGAACTTTGTTGAATATAAGGAAGTTACTCACAACTAGATGAAACTGTAACAATTATCGTGCTACTGAGATAATATGCAAAAATAGTGCCTATCATGTCAGTGCTAACTAATCAGAGAGCAAGAAAAATCACCAAATGTCCTCAAATAGATCAAAGACATCTCACAGCAACTAGAGGCTATGATATAGCTGACTCATGCACTGTGCTACACTATCGTTAAGGCATTGAGTCATAGTTTAATTGGCACTTTTTTTTTTTTTTCCCTTTCACGGTCTTAATATAAAATAGTCTTGCAGATAATGCTGTGTCTATTCCAGAAATATGTTCAGGTGAAATAAAGAGGGTTCATTTCTCTTGTATACTGTCAATTTGTTGAACTTACTGCTCCAACAGATGGCATCAGCTAAAAATATCAAGTTGGTCCATGAAAGATTAGGTTAGACTAATTTGTGAAAAATAGAGCCAAAATAGTGAAGTCATAAATGATGACTTCAGATTTTATACTGCTTTTAGTTCTGTAAACAAAATCATGGATTTGTATTTAACAGAATGAGCTGTGACTTCAGCATTTGCAGGCAGACATTGTTTTGTCCAGGTGTGTCAGACTGAAGATAGTTTTTGTCTTAGTGACAGTAGTATCCAGAATGGAATGAACAGGAGATGGCTGGCCCAGGAACAGTTCTGCAAACCGCCCTTAAACTTAGTGCCTAGATTACATATTAACTGACTTCTCTTGAGTCATCCCTAAGCCTGTTTTTCCTCTTTTTGGGTCATTTATTTATTTATTTATTTTTATTTTTTAAAGAAATTGTGGTTTAGAGAATTTTTATTTATTTATTTATTTTTTAATTGTTTTTGACAGAGAGAGCGAGAGAGAGAGAGAGAGAGACAGAGAGACAGAGAGACAGAGAGAACTGAACTGGGGGCGCTCCCCAGTTCAGCACATGGATCCACACGGGCCGGGGCCGGGACTCGATCCTTGGTCCCCGGTGCTGCAAAGTGAGCGCTCAACCCACTGAGCCATCCCAGCTTCCCTCATTGATTTATTAATAGCTGGTGAGATAGGGCTTTTCTCTCCATGTATATGTCAGTATTTCTTCAGTACTCATACTGCTCCTCATTCCATAAATAAATTTTTTTTTTTTTTTCTGCTTTATGATCATTTCATTGAGTTGAATGGAGCGGGGGAAGAGATGTCAGGTCCATGTGCTCTCTTACAGCCCTTTTGAACCAGGAGCTTGTTAGCACAAGTAGGGGATTCTGAAGACTTTAAACAAATGTACATTTGCAAGTAGTAACGTTTTAGTGATGTAATGTCATAAAGCAACTTAAAATGGTTTCTTAGTTTTGTTTTGCAGGTTGAATATTTGTATGCTTCAGATTTTGCTTTGGCATTTGTGTGAAACTATGTGATCATTCCGTAATCTGACTTGTTTTCTCAGTGCATTTCAGTATTACAATCATACTTGATGAGATTTGATAATATATGGCTTGTTTGATTATACTCAGAAATTTTCCTGAAGCTTAATTACAAAATAATAGCACATTTGTTTGGGGCAAAGGTTTAATTTTGACTTACCTGATGATTTTGCATTTCGTTTTTGTGTCATGAAATCTAATTTTAAAAGTCCTTAAATGAAACTTGACCAACATGTTCCTTGTGAATATAGGTACATGACTGATGGGATGCTACTTCGTGAAGCTATGAATGATCCACTTCTGGAACGTTATGGTGTAATAATTCTTGACGAGGCTCATGAGAGGACATTGGCTACAGATATTCTCATGGGTGTTCTGAAGGAAGTTGTAAGACAGAGATCAGATTTAAAGGTGAAGTAATTCCTTCTACTCCTTTTCATTTATAAAATATGTACATATAAAAAAGAAACGAAACACTATAATCAACTATAAAAAATAATCAACTGTAAAAGAATCAATAAGTACCTATATTGGTGTTTTTCTTCCTAATCTACTTTGCTGTGTCTTCGTTTTAGACTTTACTTTTTAGTAATACTATATTTTTAAGTCATATCTGTTCAATTTGCAACCCACTCAATTTTTTAAATGATATAATAAATAGCATGGTATTTTTGTAGCCCTGCTGCTCACCCTATTCTTTATTAGGTAGAGAGCCTCCTTTATGGATCAAGTTCTTGTCCTAATGTAAATACATTTACTATAATTCATAATGCTGGCCAGCAGGAATAACTACACCCAGAACAACTCAGAAATGGATTTGGTTGGCCTACTGTTGTGTTTTCTTTTATGCCACTTGTACCCTGGTCAGTGTTAATGTGTTGATAAGGTCTTAAAACTGACTAAATATTAATATTATTGTCGCCCATCATTTATGAAGTTCCCCTTTTTGCAGTTTGTTAGTATGTAAGTTACAGAGGGATTGTACACTGGGTACAAAGAGTCTGGCTCTTTAAAAATGTTGATGTCTGAGTATGTTTTTCTTTAAAAAATTTACTTACGCTTTTAAAGAATACCGTATGTTTGAAGAAGTATACGAGTATGAGTACTGTCATTAAGTGAGCTTTATGAACTATTGAAGTTTTAAGGAGAAACTCAAAGTAGAAATTAAGAACTCCATGGTAGGATGTTTTATGGGGGGAGCCTTCTGTTTAAGTAAATTTTTAATGGGTTGTATAATGTATGAGTTACATAGAAGGAGAGTATTTGTACAATCATGTAGCCCTGCACTGTAACAGCCTTTTGTAGCTGTGGATTTTAAAAGAGGAAACCGAAGTTTAAGAATTTTTCCAATGAAGTCATGCTTATTAAAAGTGATTTGGAGCAAGGGAGAAAGTTTATGTCTATGCCACTGGCTTTTTGTGTTTTTCCTTTTGTTTTCCATTTTCTTTGTCTTTCCCCCATATGTAAGATTGTTGGGTGGTTTCAATAGACATAGTATTATACTATGCGTTAATGATTTTTTAAAATCAATCCCTTTTACATATTATGCAATTTTTTAAACTTTGGTTTTTAAGGTATTTCATGAAGATAATGTAGTTTATTAGATATCAGGTTTATTCCTAATTTTTTTAAATGTAAATATCTTACTATAGCTCAGTCTTTCTGTTACCTGTTTTTTAAATTATACTTTATTAGCATTAAGACTTTTGTAGATTCTTAACAACATATACAGGACAGTAAACATTAATGTACTTGTTTCTTTCTTTAAGACCACATAAGAATTTTTAAAGACAGCTTCAAATAATTTACTGTTTTCTTTTCAGGTTATAGTTATGAGTGCTACTCTAGATGCAGGAAAATTCCAGATTTACTTTGATAACTGTCCTCTCTTAACTATTCCTGGGCGTACACATCCTGTTGAGATCTTTTATACTCCTGAACCAGAGAGAGATTATCTTGAAGCAGCAATTCGAACAGTGATCCAAATTCATATGTGTGAAGAAGAGGAGGGGGATCTCCTACTTTTCTTAACTGGTCAAGAGGTATTGTCCTTATTTGCTTCATTATTTAGCCTGTTCCTGTTATGCAATAACTTTAAACTGAGGAACTTGGTGTATGTTCTTATCCCAAGGCTTAAAGTTTTTTTCAAACTAATACTATAAATATAATATTTATATAATAAATATATATAGTATATAATACTATAATATTATATGAAATAATATAAACCCTTTTATCCATGTGCTCTAAGAATACTTTTTTATACCACTAGTATTTCTGCTATAGTTAATTATCTTAAGAATGTTAAATACTTTTAGAATTTTAAGATTTAGTAATTGTGTCTCGATATTGGAGAGGTCTGGGTGGTCAGTGGAGTGGTTATGTGCAGTTTTGCTGAGGTATGAATCAGCTGCTGTGAAATCAGGTTAGCATGCATAGTCAGTTATTTTTGGCTTGTGAGTGAGCTCCTGTAACCCAGATGCCCATCCACCATCAGAGCTAATGTTTACGTTTTGTTTTGGTCTTACTCTGCATGCTCACTGAAGACTAGAAGGAACCACTGAAATTTCTTAGTTAGAATTTAATCTCATTTTAAGACTGAATTTTATTTTCAGGTGTAGCATTTTTCAAAGTTGTTTCCAACAAAATGTTTATACGTGTGCTGTGAGATTTTCAAGTGCCTGCATAATAAGTTCAGGAAAAGGTGTCTGGATAAAGATTTTTATAAAGCCTTTTACAAGAGGTTTCATAGGGCCTATCATTTGCTCTCATAGGCTTTGTGAATTTTCTAGAATGTGCTTCTTAAACTAATATACATGCAGATCCTTTCACAAAACTTACAGATTCTAATTCAAAGGTCAGATGGGGCCTGAGATTCTGTATTCAAAAATAGTATGTAACAGATGGTATATGAATGCATATTCTAAAATATTTTGGCCCTTTATCGTGAAAGTTTTGACCCCTTCTCCAGGACATTTTTCTCAAGTGTGGTCAGTAGGTTACCTACTTAGAGGAGGAGAGTTTGTTAAAACAAAGCAAGTTCTTGGCCCTGTTCGAGTTGCTGAAACAGGTGAAATTTGAGGATGGAATGTAGGAATCAGCATCTTTCACAAGTTCTTTAGGCCATTTTTATATTCCCTTAGATTGAAGCTCACTGCTCCAGAGAGAGGACTGTTTTAGCCAGTATGCCTGGAGTACATTACTGACACCACACTGAATAGTGTGGTGGGAAATTGGCCTAGTTATCTGAAGGGTCTTCTCTGTGACCACCTGCCTCCACTAGAGTGCGAGTTCGTGTTCCATTTCTGCAGGGCTGCTTGGCATATAATATTTGAGCAAATGTTACTGCATTCAGACCTACACATGTTGAGAATTTTTTTTTTTTTGGTCCATGTCTTTAGTGTTGTCTCTGATTTATAATTTGTGCCCCATTGGCTGTAGTTCCTTTTCTGTATAGCAAAGTTTTTCAGCCTCAACACTATTTACTTTGCAGGCCATTTTCTGTTGGTTGGGTTCACTGTTGGGGTGTTTATTAGCACCTTTGGCTTTTACCCATTAGGTACAGAATACTGCCTCCCCTAGTTGTGACAACCAAAATTTCTGCAGACATTGCCAAATGTCCCCTAGGAGGGTTCAGAATCATTCCCAGTAGAGAATCATACTTGTTCTTTTGGGATATAAGTATGTTGCAAATTCAGTTTTACAGATAAACCTCTGTTGATAATTGTCTTCCTTCTATGAGTTTTGAACGGAGGAATTTGTGTGCATTTTGTATGCAAGAGTATCAACTGCTTTTTTGATGGCATAAAACCCATATTTACACTGTAATGTAGTGTTGAGGTATTTTGTATTACTTTGTATGGCCTTTATAGTTTCTCACTTCCTCCAAAGTGCATAGCATATTTTCTTCCTTTTTTTTTTTAAAGTTTTTTTTTTAAAGTTTATTTATTTTATTAATTTTTGACAGAGAGAGAGAGACAGAGAGAGAGACAGACAGAACTGAACTGGGGGAGTTCCCAGTTCAGCATATGGTTCTGCACGGACCAGGGCCGGCATTCGATCCTTGGTCCCTGGCGCTGGAAAGTGAGCGCTCCACCCACTGAGCCATCCCGGCTTCCCCAGCATATTTTCTTAAATGACTAAAATCGCTGTTATGTTCAGATAACCAGGTATATTAGAATTCTATTAGAAATATTAGATGGTGTCATGGTGAGAACCTGAAAGGCTTTTTTGTGGGTTGACTTCCTGTAGTTGATATTTTGGCAGCTATCCTATAGCAGGGAAAAAGAAGGGAGTTAAGCCCCATCGTTTTCATATGTATGCTAGAAGAGGGAATATATTTGTCCTTCAGTAAAGTGTTGCTGTAATTGTAAACTAGGTCTATATATGTACTGATAGGTTAAGTTCCCTTTAGGTGACTAAACTTGAATTTGAAGACCTTTGAGGCTAAGGTAGCAGAGTATCCTGTTATGTTTTGTGTTACTGATTGTGTGTAGTAGCACTGTTTTAAAGATAAGTAAAATAATTATTCCTCATGTCCGTGGCTGTTATTTTCACTTAGTTAAATGGTGGTTTCTGAGAATTCATTACTTATGTCTTTATTAATTTGAAAAGCATCCTAAAATTTAGTTACGTTGTGAAATAGTAAAATGATATTTTTAAGATCATGTGACCATTTTGACCACTTAACAATGGTGCTTCTGTAGTCATTTGACTGAATTTGGAGAGACCAGTTTTCACTAGTGAAAGATTAAAGACTTGAATTCTAGAATGTTTTTTATGTTGTTTTATGCTAATGCTTAAAATCTGGACTAATTGTGTCCTTAGAGGAGCTACACTATTGAATTGGATAAGAATGGCTGTAAATATCAGTTGTTTGTAAATATGTACTTGGAGATACTGAAACCATTTTTTTTTTTTTTTTTTTTAAAGAGAGAAATAAAAAGAGAGAGAGAGAGAAGGGGGAGGGCCCAGAACAGTCTCCATAGTTGCACATCATCAGTTTTTCCACATAATTTCATTCCACAGGTGGGCGTGGGGCTGCACAGGGCAGGAACTGGGCCGGGATCTCGTCCCGGTTAGAACT
Source organism: Craseonycteris thonglongyai (assembly GCA_004027555.1). Classification (NCBI taxonomy): domain Eukaryota; kingdom Metazoa; phylum Chordata; class Mammalia; order Chiroptera; family Craseonycteridae; genus Craseonycteris; species Craseonycteris thonglongyai. The sequence continues at coordinate 10,339 of PVKE010026438.1, forward strand.
GAACTGGGAGCACTCCCCAGTTCAACGTATGAGTCCACACGGGCCGGGGCCAGGATTCGATCCTCGGTCCCCGGGGCTGCAAAGTGAGCACCTAACCCACTGAGCCATCCTGGCTTCCCTGAAACCATTCTTTAAGCAACACGTTCTTTTATCTTTAATTTTGTTGAGTAAAATGTCTTTTCCACATGTAGAGAGTTCATCCTCTTTAGGGTCCAAATTAATTTACTAACATATATAATAATTTGGGACCTGAAAATCTTTTCTTAAATAAGAAACTCTTGAACTTCTGTCTGAATTCTCAGTACTGGTCATGACTTGAGCACATGGTTGCTTTATGCTGATGACTGTCAGTGAGTTTTGTGGTCTTCTGAACTGAGATTGTTAACTTTATCAAGGTGGGTAAACTTTAGAGAAAAATTATGTTGCAGTTTTAAAACTTGTTTTTAAATAAAAATCATAAGTGGTGTTTAGAAATGTCTTTATATCCTATGAAGTAGTGATTTCATTTCAGCTCCATATAAGCTTAGCAGATTGGATAGTTTACCGGTAGTCTGGAAGTTGGAATTGTCTTCCTGTTAAAATTCTGGAATCTGCAAATGTAGTTTTGGGTACTCATTGTATGTGAAATCTGAATGTCTGGTGAACTTCTAATGATTTGTTTTTCAATCAAATATTTGATTAAAATTACAAATACTCTGAATATTGGCAGCTATTTTCCCATTTTTTATTTTAGAAAAAAAAAAATTTTTTTTATTTGCATACCAGCAGGGGGCATTCTAATCTAGATACAGCATTTGAATGCAATTTTTCCTAAAAATGTTTCATTTGTTATATTTTTTCTTTTAAGGTATAGCATTCTTTCATTTTCCTTTAGAAACTTTAGGTTTCAAAGGAAACTATTAACATAGAATTCTTTTTTAAGTTTTTTAAGATTTGTTGTGTTTGACACAGACAGAGAGAATAGGGTGGGCTGGGAACAGTCTCCATACTTGTACATCATCAGTCTTCAACATAGTTTATTTCCACATAAGTGGGCGGGGACCACACAGGGTGGGAACCAGGCTTGGGCCTCCCTCATGGGAGGCACACCCCCATGAACTAGGGGCCTAAGACTTTACATTGTTTGGAATAGATGACCAAAAAAAAAAATTGTTTTTTAAGTATCCGAAAACTTCGTATTCTTTAATACAGGGGAAAAAAAAGTTGTTCTTTGACTTAAAATCATTTCAAGGAAAATTATCCTAGTTTGATACACTAAAAATAGAATAAATTTACCTGATAAATTGTTTTTTTCTTTTGTAAAAATCAATTCTGACTGCTGAATAAAAGAAGATGATTTGTTGATAAGGATACCGGTAGTTTCTGATTGGGTCGTTAATTGGACAGGCTACCAGATCATTTAAGATACTTCTGAGTTTAACTGAATTAATATTTCAGTGAATTTTAAAATACATCTCCCAGCTGATTTTTAAGTCCATTTGCCAACCATTAGAGATTCCACCTACCATTCATCTCTTTCACACTTTCTCAGTATTCATTGTATGTCCTCTCTTTAGACCTCGATTTGAATGCAACTGTATTGTGATATTGTTTCCTATGATAGGGAAATTTTTGAAGGTGCTCTAAAAATATTTGGGTTAGTCTAGTTATTTTGTTTGGTTTGAGATTTTGTTTTGAGAGGTGAGAGAGAGAAGAGGGGAGGGCCCAGAGCAGTCTCCATAGTTGTATATCATTAGTTGTGACATAGTTTCATTCCACACAGGTGGGTGTGGGGGGCGTGGGGCTGCATGGGGTTGTGACGAACTGGGGGCCTCCCACATAAGAGATAAGAACTGGTACCAGTTGCGCCATAGTTCAGCATATGGGTTTTCATGGGACAACAGGGCTGAGATTCGATCCCCAGACCTTGCAGTTACAAGGCAAGTGCTCAACCTGTTAAGCTATCCTGGCATTTCCTGTCCTAGTCCCTAAATATGTTGATACTGTTATCAAGTATTTGTTCTCATTAGGAACAATGAGGAATATCTTGCATATAATTGCATTAGTGATAACATGACATTAAGGTCTAATTGTCTTCTTTAAAATCTAGTATATCAATTTCTTTCAGATGGTGAAAATTGAAAAGGTTATGACTGCAGTTAAATATTCCTGAATGAAAATTTTCAATTTTAGTACCGGTACAATTTGTGGAGAATTAATTAGGACATCCGACTCTAGGAAAAGGGGTATTGAATGCCAGTAGAGCACTTGTATGTTTGCTTGGCAATCAGAGTTTCTTGGATCATACTGGAAATCTCAATGAAGTATTTTAAAATTAGTTTTGATCACTAAACTGAAAATATGCCCCATAGAACTGGGATTATGATAAATACATAAAATGTTGCAGTGTGTATTTGGTTTTCAAACTCATACTTTTGTTTTGTAGGAAATTGATGAAGCCTGTAAGAGAATAAAACGTGAGGTTGATGATTTGGGTCCTGAAGTTGGTGACATTAAAATCATTCCCTTGTACTCCACACTCCCACCTCAGCAGCAGCAACGCATTTTTGAACCTCCACCTCCAAAAAAACAGAATGGAGCAATTGGAAGAAAGGTAGCATAGAAAAGTTCTCTCTAAATATTTCATGTGTGCTGTAGTAATTGTTTTTGAGATATCAAGCTATATTGAATTACCAAGGACTAAGGCATAGGTGATAGTGAACTGAATTGTACACTACAGAATAATCTACATTTTAAAAGTAAATAGAAAAAATGTTATTTAGGTGGAGTTTTGCATATCTCTTGACCTTAGAGAAAGCACAGATACTGCTTCCCCACCTTTTGCCCCTCAAGCAGATCCCCACTTAGCAAATGGAAGGTTGGTTGGGGTGGCTTAAAGGAGGGCGATGACCAAGTGCTGTTGTCTTTCTTCCCATTAAGTCCCTTGGCAAAAACTTAAGCACTGTTATCTTCAGTGCCTTGTCTTTTGCCTAGAATTTTCTTCAAGATCTAACTAAATGTCATCTCTAGGTTATGAAATATTGACTGCATAGATGTATGGGTTTCTTGAGGCCAGGAACTGTGTTTTTGATGTAGAAATGTTCCTGTCACAGATTTTTATCCCTGTTTCTGGGCACTTTGTTGGGGTGGGAAGGGAATCTGAGTTATAGTTTGAAACTGCAGCTTTGTGTTTATTTTATAAATGATGAGGGTTCTAATAGATTCTTTAAAAACAAAGTTGCATTGTTTGAAAAGAATTGAAAACCACTAGAAGAGTAGCGTTGACTGACTTCTTTAAAGCCTATCTATATTAAGTTATATAATAGCTGCATATGAATTTTAGTAAGATCCTTAATCTCTGGTTTTAAACTTCTCATTTTTTATAGTGGATATAATTTATTACCTTTATTATCTTGGGAGGTAATTGTCAAGGGTTAAGCTTGGTGTATACAGGTACTCACATATCCAGAACAAATTAGTCCCCCATAGTATCCACTATAACTTTGTTGAGTCTCTGTGTAGAGATAAGTGTTATCTGAAATATTACTCATTTATAATGTACTGGTCAGTTCAGTTTGAAATCTATTGCTTTCCTTATTTCTGTATATCTTTTTGCTAATATTTTTAATGATTGAAAAATTACAAATTAATGAATTTAACTGTCATTCAATTAATTTTTTACATGGCTGTGTAAAAAAAATGGCCCCAAAATATTTTTTAATTGTAATAACTTACTGGATATGCAACACCAACCTAGTGGAATAGAAATTAACTGATTTACAGGGGAAAAATCCATTTTTGAATTTTTTTATAGATCAACAAGAGTAGTGAATTACTTAAAAAATAGTCTGATCCTAACTTCATTTTGTTAAACTTTCCAGTTATTGTCATATTGTTGTCTCTAGAACAGTTTAAAATAGTTTCTCGTTACTTTATGGGCATTCTGAACTTTGGGGAAAAGTTGAGCTTTAAGTGATACATTTCATATACAATTTTGAAGTTGATTTGTCGACTGAAAATACTAATTCTCTAAAGTTTTTAGCTTGATTCTATATCAGCAGGGGTATGGAGATGCCAAAAAATGAGTGCACATTTTAAGAGATGTTATCTAGGTATTAACTTTCGAGGTTGAATTGAATTATGGTAGCAATGTGTAGTATGATATTTGCTGAAAAGATGGTCTTAAACAAATGAATGCTAGCATCACCATGTGACAAAGGACAGTCAAAGAAAATGGTGTAAGCATGGTTGTTCAGGAGTGCAAGACTATTTTGAAGTGGTATTTGAAATTCGAAAATGTTGTGGAAGTACAGTGGCAATGGAGGCATGAGTGTGCAACAGAACCTCCAACATGCCTAACAATTGCACACGTTCGTGATAAGTTTGAGACATATGGTAAATTGAAACGGCATGCACAGAGATACAAGTGGACACAGCTCAGCATTGCTTAAGCAGTAGTAGTAACCAGAAGTGTCTGGACACTGATTCATAGTACCGTATTTTCCGGCATATAAGACGACCGGGCGTATAAGACGACCCCCTAATTTTACAGTTAAAACTGGTTTAGGCCTATATTCGCTGTATAAGACTACAGCTTTGGAAGTGGGGGGTAGTCTTATACAGCAAATATAGGCCTAAACCTATGTTTTAACTGTAAAATTAGGGGGTTGTCTTATACGCCGGAAAATACGGTAACCACTTTGAGCACATCTTATAATTGTAGAAGTCAAATGTGACTTGTATTCATCTTTGGTTTTATCAGTATATATTGATGATTACAATTTTTTTCTTAAAATGTGTATGCATTTTTTGTTTTGCTACCCTTTGTATATAAAAGTAGCGATTTTTAAACATTTCTGTAGTAAACAGTTAATGCATCCTCCAGGCAGAGGATTTAATTTTTCTTGAAATCAAGTTCATTTTGTGTTTCTACATTTCTTTTCATTTTAAAATGGTGTTTTTGTAAAATTGGGAGATAGCAAGGCTTACTGTGTTTGTCTTTTCATGTTACTCTCTTCATTCCATTTTGAGTTTCTTTGGGCCCAAACATACGGTATTAAAACTCATTTTACATGTGAATCCCTTCTATGCTCTGAATTTAGTTGCCAGTTCAACACATGATACATTCTGTGTAATCTACAACTTAAACCCAAGGAATAGAATTAGTTTTTGTTTTGTTTTTTTAAACCATTGCTGTGTTCTTATAAATCCTAAAGGATATTGAGGAATATTTTTCACTTAAGAGTGATTCTTCAGCAATTGGTTGTCATACAGATGATGGGGTACCATTGGCATTCCCAAGATTTGGTCTTGCTTTGGTTTTTAATTCAGATTCAGAACTATGGGCCACAGTACCACTCATCATAAGTTAACAGTGCTTCGTTCAGCTATTAGTGATCATTTAGCTGAAGCTACAGGACCTCTTGCTGGGAAATGTTACCTCTTGGCATGAGTCATCTTCATCTTACAGGTTGAGAAGAGCACTGTCATAGCCTCCCTAGATGATCCACAGAGAGGGAGGACTTCCCTTGGCAATTGATTCATTCTTATTTTGAGGAAAATAACTTGAACCTCCTGTTTAAGAAAAAATGAAATTTTTTTTTTATAGAAGACAAGTTTATAAAGAAGCATTTATTCCACAAGAAGGGTGGGGTGCTATAGTGCTCAAAATCTGGGGTAGCTGAAACATTAGCCAAACCCTGACTGGCAGGAAAGATGAGCAGGTGCCCATCAGACCCGGGGCCTGGCTGACCTGGCTAGAAAGGGGAAAGGAATTGAGCTTATGGAGAAGGGTGAGAAAGGTAAGAATTAAGGTTTATACAGATTCTATGAAAGGTAGTTGGGTGGATGGATACCAGAACAGGAAAAACTGTCATTCAGTTGCTATTTTCCTGTTCTTGTTTAACAAATGTTACAACTTTGATAATATCATTTTAGTTTATAAAACAAAGGGTTAGAGGCCAAGACTCGTTCCTTCTGCCATGAATTTATTAGCCAGTTACTGGAGTGGAGCTTTCATTCAAAACTGTTAACTGTCACTGATTGATATTTACAATTAATTTAAAATTAAATACCGTTAGGAACATTTAGGTGCTTAGTTTCTGCTTCCAGTTGTGTAAAACAAAATACAATCTGAATCATTTTGTTAAATTATTTACATATTTTGTTCTAATACAAGGATAAGAGCATAGGGTAAAATAGAATAAATATTGAAAGGTTTGGAACAAAGAATACATACTAGTTTTTAAAATTTCTCAAGTAATTATGATTCTGTATATTTGGTGGGTAGTTTTTGTAAGGGTAGTGTCTTGTCATTTCTCATTGTATTTATGCAGAATAGTTTATAATTGTGGCCAAATTAACAAAACTTTTTAAAAAAAGTGTAAAAAGTTTTAAAGTGAAGCCTATATTAAAGAAAGTTTTATGGCCATCTGGAGGATTAGCTAGCACTCCTATTGCAAATAGTTACTTAGTTTCATTAATGTAGACTTCTAAACGCAGTGCTAATTTTGAACTATTCCAAGTTTTTAATGATTAAGAAAGGTTGAAAATGCAATACATCTATTTACGTGAGGAGTAGATACTTTTACAGGTTTTGACGTTTATTCAAGGATTTTAAGGTATAGCAATAGCATTCCTTTATGCATTAAAGTTTACTCATCAGTAAATCACTTCTGGGTATCTTTTGACTAAGACTTCTAATTGCCGTGTTATAGATTTGTTATTAACATTTAGCAACTATTCTTTGATTATATTTAGTTTTATTTAATTTTGTCCATAAAATAGCTGATTTTTCAGTATCCCATCTTACAGTTTATGAATTTAACATAGCCCAGAGCATGCATTACTCAGTAAAAAAGAAATGATTCCTGTGGAGATAACTTAATGATCCACTGTCTGAAGATACCTTAGTACAGTACTGCTGGGATATTTATGAACAAGTTAACATCCATACTGAATTGGAGATCCCCTCAGAGTTTTCTGGGTACTAAAAATCCAAACTAGTTAACCTAAATGCATTATTATGTTAAAAAGGGAATTAAGTAGCTCAACTAAAGTATGTTGAGTTCAATTAATACTTTGAAGTAGAATTAATTTTTTTAAAGATTTATTTTGTTTGAGAGAAGGTGAGAGAGAGACAGAGAGAAAGGGTGAGGGCCCAGAGCAGGCTCCATAGTTGTACATCATTAGTTTTTTGACGGTTTTCATTCCATACAGGTGGATGTGGGGCCGAATGGGGCAGAACTGAACTGGGGGGGCCCCCCTTGTGGGAGGTGATAGATAACCTTTGCTAACATCCTGGCAGTTATCACCAGTTGCACCACAGTTCAGCATGTGAGTTTGCACAGGCTGGGATTGGAATTCGATCCCCTGACCTCGTGGTTACAAGGCAAGTGCTCAACCCGTTGAGCTATTTCGGCGTCCCTGAAGTGGAATACTGAAAAAAATCAAAACGGATTCCATTAGAAAGCATAGTATTGAGGGGAAAGGAGATAAATCTAGATGAAAGTTTACTCTTAGCACACCTAACATATAAAAAGATAAATGGTAAGAATGTCAAACGTTTTGCCATGGATTTTATTCTATATTTGGGGTTATTTACCTGAAAGTTAATTGGTCAGTGAGGTTTGAAAACTTCTAAGGCTCTTTGAACACTTATTGTCCAGTTGCAGTCTAGAAAGCTTGCACTATGTGTAGTCCCATTGGTCATGTGTGAGCCCCTTGACAAATTCAGGATCACTGTGTTCTGAATTACCTCATAATACTGCTTACATCTAGAACACAGTCTTTAGGAAAAGCCCAAAGATGATGCTTCTCTTGGGTTGTTATTAATATTTGTATTTTAGTTGAACTTTTAATGGCAGAAGACTCAATAATCACATGGGGCTTGCCAAGTTGGCATGATCACCTGATTCTTAAACATTAATGGAATAACACATCCTCTTCTCCTTATAAGTGTTTTATAATTTGTTGCACAAAGAAAACACATGCACACCAAATAAAATTATTTTGTAGAGAGAAATTAACTACTTTTAAATAACTAAAGAGTTGATAACATCAAGAAATTCTTACGTTGTTTGTATTCTGTTCTAGAGGAAATATGTGTAATATATTTTTTCCCAAATAATGTTTTTAAAGAGTAATTTCCTCCACTGTCCTAAAGATCTATCCGTAACTATTAACAATTTTCACCCCAGAATTTCAGATAACCAGACCTTACATAATCACAAACATGTAGTAGGTTCTGTATAGTTTGATTACTACCTCTGTCACCTATCTAAATTTATTGCTGCTTCTGTTACAAGACACTTTCTAGAAGAATATTAAACTCAGGTTCTATGTAGTCAAGCTCACCTGTCAACTTTCATACCTTGTTTATATTTGTTTCAGTTTTAGTTATTGGTTCGTGTCTTCTAAATGCTGCTTAGCAGTCTTTTCAACCGACCATTGCAAAAAGGACACATTTTATTTTAGACATGCAGATGACTCTAAAATAATATCTTATTAATGATTCTCCAGTAGGTTTGTTTTAACACTCTTTTCCTGGTAGTAAGAGTTACTTTGTTTCTTATGTGCCTATTGGCATTCCTGCCAAAACGTCCTTGTTTAAGCTGAACCTTCTATTGCTAGTTCTTGTCCCTTTTTTGTTGTGGGTAGATCCCACCTTACCTTCAGTACCTCTCCTATATGCCATTTTCTCAGTCATGTCTCTTTGTCTTTGCTGTGGGAGTTAAACCTTTTAAATCTCACAGGGCATCTTTGGTATCATTTACACTTTTCATCCATGTCTAATCTTCTCTTCCAAATTGTAAAAAAGCTGTAAGAGCAGACTGTATCTGATTTATCTTCTGTGTCAGATGCTTGCTTATACAGGCATCTCTCACTAATATTTAATGGCAATAATCTTCCTGAAAATCAGATGTTCTGGGTAAAAATACTAATGAGGACCTCATTTTCCCATTATATAAAAAAAGAAAAAATATGTAACATACTATTCTTAAATCCCTAACCTTCCTAAAATACCAAAAATATTGTAAAACACCCACATAAAAAAGAAAGCTATCATATTAGTATGTGAATACTTTAAACATTTTCCCGTCAATGGAAAGTTCAACTTGAGTTTTTTAAATTGTTTATATGCAATGACATTTATGTGTCATCATCCCTTTGAGATTGTGTATTTTCCAAAGCATCTACATTTGATTCTCATGATATGCCGATTCTTCTTGGATTATAAGTTGATATTTTTCTCCATGTGCCATTTTGTTTAAAATGTTTAGTTGTGTTTTGGTGATACTAAATTTTTCTTTGTAAATACTGCTTGAAAATATTGAGAGGTGTGTATATCATGTGGAGTTTGGATATTAACCAAGATATGTCCTAACAGTTTGTGAGGCAGGCTATTATTGCTTTATTGATATATTTTTTTATATTACCTTTCTGTTTGAATAATCAAAACATAATGTGGTTGAGTGATAACCTGAAGCAATTACTTTGGTTTAGAAAGGAATTGCTAAATTTATAGTGAGGTAAATGAATTTGAATTCTTAAATATTAGTCTTTTTATAGCATTGGCCATTGAAGATCAAACCTTATTTCAAGTTTATTTACTGGATTGAGATTTTATGTTAGTGAAAGTTAAAAGTAAATCATTTGAATTTTGACTTATAATATAGTTTATGTACTGTTTGTTTTTAAACAGGTAGTTGTGTCAACTAACATTGCTGAGACATCTTTGACAATAGATGGTGTGGTATTTGTGATTGATCCTGGATTTGCAAAACAAAAGGTACATATTTTAGTATGATAGTCATATACTTTATAAATTAGTGTTAGCTTAAAGTACTTGCCGCCTGCTCATTAGATGGCTAAAATTTACTTTCTGAATTTTTTTTTTAGAATTATTTTGCTGTTTCATTTTTCAGACTTCTGCAATATGAAATGTTTGTGTTCTAGTTGGCTCTAACATTAAGTCTATGTTGAATCTTAATGGTTTATTTTCTTTTAAGGTTTTATTTATTTCTAAGGTTGCTTTTTTTTTCCCCCCCCCTGTATAATGGTGTTTTGGTTTTTATGTTTATTTAAGGAAGATGGATGTAGTAATAAATACAAGATTGTCATCTTGCAGATCAGTTACTCATCCACCTAAATTAGAGTTCCTATTGTGTGCCAAGCATAGTGTTTGAAAAGGTATTATCTTAACTTCTACTTTAGTTGTGCTGAATCCCAAGCACCTATGCCAAATGAAGGGACTATTCAACAAGTACTGTATATTTTATTATTCAAAAATATATGATTACATTTTATTATAGGTGTAATTGGGAGAATTAGTGTACATAGTATTCATGTTTTTGATGGAACTGAAAGCATGTGACTGACTTTTCTGTACCAGTTTAAAATATTTTTCTTGATGCCCACTCTGAACATCAGGTGTTAAAACTGACAGCTTGTTTTCAGGCAAAAGCCCAGCACTATACACTGTATAGAAGCAAGGTAAAACTACTGGAACAGAAACTATTTTAAATTAGGATGAATAAAGATGATGTGTGTGTTAGATAAGAGATTTTCCATGTTAACTTGAGTCTTTCAGAATGATGGAGTCAGACTGTCTGAAAGAAAGCTAAGGCATAAGGATGACACATTTTCTGTCTCTGGCAGTGTGTGGTGCTTGTTCATACTGCTTTGTTTATTTTGGAAAGTAGCTATAGGCTTTGGGTGCTTGTTAGATCATAGTTTTGTGTTTAAGAAAATCATTCTTCTGTTATTGCCATTCTAATAATAGGTGTACAATCCTCGAATCAGAGTTGAGTCCCTTTTGGTGACCGCTATTAGTAAAGCTTCAGCGCAGCAGAGGGCTGGTCGAGCTGGACGTACCAGACCTGGGAAGTGCTTCAGACTTTACACAGAGAAAGCTTATAAAACTGAAATGCAGGTACGAAATCTTACTACATTCTTCCTAAGTGTTTGGAAGGTTAAGCTGAATTTGTTACCAGAGGAAAGTTACTTCATTTTGCCTTTTGGCACCATAAGCTCCTTAGTTCTTTTCGGAGTGAGATTATTAGTGTAGTCTACCAGTACAACTCTTGGTATAGTTCGAAGTTGAAGTGGACAGCAGTGGTAACACTTTGAACCCTATAAAGATAGTTTGAAGAAAGTGTCATTCCTTTCGAGTCTCTTCCACAAGTATTTTTCTCATCTGAGTCAGTGATGTAGACGTAATTCCCAAGTAAAAAGCAAGGAGGTGGAGAACAGATATGTTTTGTTTTCTGAATCAAGAGGATTAAGGAATATTTAACAACAAACATTTTTGTTTTTTGCTAGGATAACACCTATCCTGAGATTTTGCGTTCTAATTTAGGATCAGTTGTATTACAGTTGAAGAAACTTGGTATTGATGATTTGGTTCATTTTGATTTTATGGATCCACCAGGTATGAATTCTCAGTATATTTTATCAAACCTTTAAACCAGGGTGTCCAACCTCTTGGCTTCCCTGGACCACATTGGAGAAGAATAGTCTTGGGCCACACATAAAATACAGTAACACTGTATTAGCTTGTGAGCTTAAAAAAAACAGACCTCATCATGTTTTAAGAACGTTTACAAATTTGTTTTGGGCTATATTCAAAGCTGTCCTGGGCCGCATGCAGGCTGTGTGCAATGGGTTGGACAAGCTTGTTTTAAACTAAAATTGGTTCTCTTTCTCTGTATCCTATTTACTATATATATTACAAACATTATACCTTTTCTTCCAGTAAGTATCAAGTAAGTCTTTTGTGTTAGTTAGCATTAAAACTAAAAGTGACAATTGTATGAGCAAATTTTTTTTTCCTTCAGAATAACTAAATTATTCTGGGAAATTCTGTAGTTGAGTTTAATGACAGTTTGGGTTTTTAGTTTGGTTCCCTATGGAATGAAAAGTGAGATTGCTTATAACAGTTTGTACTTTTGTCAACATTTTTGCTTGCTGAAGCAGCTTGTCTAATA
>PVKE010026439.1:0-22296 GCA_004027555.1 Craseonycteris thonglongyai
CCTGACATTTCCCAGACTGGTCTTACAAGTGGAAGGGATCCTACTTCTGAGCATTAGTGAGGCCTAGACTTGTACCACTCCTCTCATTGGAGAAAACACTGCTGGTAGTTTACCCATAAGCTAGTTTCCTCTGCTTTCTTCTTAGCTGAATTCTGATTTTCTTCAGATTCTCACACTCTTCGATACAACCCTGTACTTCACAGGATCGGGTCCTGCTTGTGCCGACCCAGCACCATTCGTTCTCCCTAAAGCTTCATTAGCAGGTTGCAGCTATAGCACACTTGATGCAGTTCTAACAAATGGGAAGCGGGAGGACTTAACTGCAGCATTTGAGAGAAAGTTTAAAAAGAGACTCTTAGGAAAACAGTCTGTCTCCTTCCTCTGAGCCATGTCACACCTGAAATGTGATGCTCAGGATTGCTACAGCCATCCAGCCTGCACATTATGTATCAGAACACACATTTGCTTAACATGCTTTCAACTTTTAATCAGTTTATATTGTTGGTTATGTTCCTAAGGCTATTCTAGTGGTCATCTTTGTTTTAGTCTTTTCAATAACTCTGCTACTTCTGAAATATTTTGTGTAGAGGACCTATAATTCTTTTTACAGTTAATATCAAAACCTTCTTTATATCATATGTCAAATCTCCTGCTGATTGACTTTCATACACTTAAATATAAACAAATTTCCACCACCACTGGGTGTTTGAAAGGACCTGAAAATCTTTTTGAATCATACAGCAGATGTTTGAATTTATCTTGTCGAGAGATTATTGTGCAGAGACTTCTACAGGTTCAGTCATAGAAACCTTCCTTCACAAATCACATCTTAGTATTCGCAGTTGTTCTCACTAACTCTTTCTCCAACGCTGTCTCCGCAGCACCTAGAAAGCTACCTGGCACGTGCAAAGTGCACCACACATTTTGTGGAAAGAATGAATATATAAAAGATTGATTATTGAAAATCTACATTTACTCTTCTTCAAGTTTTTTTGTAATTCTACAAAGAGAAAGCACATTTTCCTTAATTGAAGATATGACTATTTTGGTGCATGAAGAAGGCTAAAATAACTAATGCAAACATTTGGGGCTTTTCTGAGAAAAACAGTAGACATGTAGAATTTCAAAAAGACCTAAAAATTGGGACTGCTGCGAGTCCGAGAAAACACACCATTGCCCTGAATACTGAGGCGGGCAGGTTGGAGCTGTCTCCTTAGCCTGGATAATTGCCATTTCAGCCTGCTTAAAATGTAAATTTGTACTTCATTCTGAATTGGGGTGGGAACCAAGAATTTGACTTGATTAATGTTGGGCCAAGGTCAACTGACGTCAGGCACAGTTGAATTTTTATGATCTGTCTCTGAAGAGGCATGTGTAGTTATGTACTGGATCTTTCAAGGTCCATGTAGTATTCCTTTGTTTCCTCTTTTGGATTATGCTAGCAGCACTATCCATAAACTGAAACCAATAATAAATAGTCCTAATTTTAATACTTTTTTGTGATAGTATCACTAAAATAAATTTCAAATTTATGTTTTATAATTTCCAATGTTCCCACATTTATTCATTTAAGGGCTAAAAAACCTAAAAGATAATTCTGACAATTAAATCTGAATAATTTATGTAAACCCAGGTCTCTGTGTTCTAAATGAAAAGTCCTCATGTGATATGTTCAAAGCCCAAATTGGGATTTGTATTGGTTATTGAGGTTGTATTATTTTCAATAAAGTTATTCTCAGCTCCTGATGATGATGCTGAGTTTGTGATTACTAAGCTAGTGTTGGACATTGAATCTCTAGGAGTGCGATTAAGTGAAAGTTGCCATTTGATGGGCTGTGATTTGACAATAAAGCTGAATCTGTCACAGGTGCTGTAATTTGTATCTCAGAAAATTTGCTTTTTCAACTTTAATTATCCGCAAAGTATTCTACTCTACACAAAGTACTGAAAGGAGTCGGCATTTTATTTTATTATTTGTTTTAGTACTGTGATGTAAATTAGAATTTTGTCTACTACCTACATGTTGTAGAGATGATAGAATTTCAAAGGAATGAAGGGATTCTGTTTTATAATATAGAAACAATACTTTCTATTCATTCCTTTCCTTTGGATTTAGACAAAGATAATATCAAGTAGACATAACTGAATAACACATTCATAGTGACACAAACCATGCTTCACAGAAGGGAGCAGACATGAATCAGATAAGTGTGTAGGTTTAACCACTCATGATTGATAATGGGAAATGGGAAGTGCTAAGCCCAAAAATATTAAATACACTTAGGATTGACTTTTTTAACCTTTCCTTTTTTTAAATTTGAATTTATTGGAGTGACATTGGTTAGTAAAATTATATAGGTTTCAAATATACAATTCTATAATACATTAACTGGATTGACTTTTTCTTATTACATACCCATATTTTCCGGCATATAAGACGACCGGGCGTATAAGACGACCCCCTAATTTTACAGTTAAAACATAGGTTTAGGCCTATATTCGCTGTATAAGACTGCCCCCCACTTCCGAGGCTGTAGTCTTATACAACGAATATAGGCCTAAACCTATGTTCTAACTGTAAAATTAGGGGGTCGTCTTATATACCCGGTCGTCTTATATGCCGGAAAATATGGTATTAATATGTGTTTCAAACTCATGGGCATAATAAGTACATATTTTTGTATTAGGCAGCTTGTTTTTTGAAAAAAGACTAAGGAATTAGACAAGTTGTGGAGAGAATCATCAATCTTTGAGCAAAGCAATCTCTCCTCACATCAGCATATATTAGTGAGTTTTTTTGTTTGTTTGTTTTTGTTTTGTTTTTTTTATTCATTCCATAAAACAAAACAAAAAAATTCCAACACTTCAACATGAAAGCTTGATTGAAAACTTTTACCTAATATATTTCACTGCAGAGATAGTTTCTTCAAAATTGCCTGAGGTTAACTTGCTATATTAGAGGAAGATCTTTGACCTTGGAAATCCATAAGGAGTGATTATCTCTATGAAAATAATTTTAAGAAATTAATAATTTCTAAGAGATTGATGACTTAAGAAATATGCTTTGTGAAAAAATTTTGGAATATTTTAAAATGAGATTCTTTCTTTTTCTGCATGTCTTTCTTTTAGTGTTAATGCAATTTCAATAACTGAAAATGGTTAATTGAGTGGAGAAATAAATGTGTTTATTAGAAATTGCTTAGTCTTTGAATTGTATTTACAATCTTGCATTTTTTGTAGGATTATTTAACCATTCATAAGTATGGCAATGCAGCGAGAAATGATCTCTGGAATACACTATCAGAGGTAAAGTATAGGAAGCTCTAATACCAAAGCTCTTCTTGAATATTAAATTGAATTTATTCAACAGTCATAACTTTTATTAACATTGACAGTTTGTTTTCGTTTCTCATACTTTTATTTCCTCATATTGCTTTCTTATTTTGTTTTTGATATAATACACATACATTATGAAGAGAGTGGGGCTTTAAATTACTAAACTGGGGAAGCCAGGATGGCTCAGTATGTTAAGCGCTTGCTTTGCAGCCCTGAGGACAGAGGATTGAATCCAAGCCCCAGCCCTTGCAGACCCATATGCTGAACTGGGGTGTGCTTTCTATGCGGGAGGCCCTCAGTTTATTTCTAACCCCCTGGTTTGGCCCCTGTATTAAGGGGGCATGCCTCCCATGCGGGAGGCCCCAGGCCTGTTGCTGCCCTGCGCAGCCTCCACCCACCTGTGTGGAACGAAACCATGTTGAAAACTGATATCATACAACCATGGAGACTGCTCTGGGCTCTCCCCATTCTCTCTGTCTCTTTCTGTCTCTGTCAAAAACAAAATAAATTTAAAAAAAAATACTTAAATTGCAAATGGTAGTAAAATATATCTTGCTTACTTTCAACATGACAGAACTTCTGAAATGCAATTTTAATATAGTGTCAGATATTGATATTTTAAAGAAATTGTTTTCAATATGTGAATAACAAATATTTAAATTTCATATTTAGACATACTAGGGATACGTGATGCTACAAGTGCTTTCTCTGACAATAAAATGTTTATCTTTTATTAAGTAAAAACTTTAATGTTAATAAAGCATATATATATATATATATGACTAATTTTACTAACATTAGCTTCACTGATTTGGATATTTTTAATATTTTGATAAATCATAAAAGTAAAATGAAAAGTTCAATGCTAAGTATGCTTATAATTTATGTTTATAAAATTAATTTATACAATTTCATTTATAAAGGCATTAAAAAGGAATGGAAAATATGTAAATATACAAGAAGTGATGGATCAGTGGACGCTCCAGATGGGTTATCCCGTCATTACCATCTTGGGAAACACAACAGCAGAAAATTGGATAAGAATTACCCAACAGCATTTTATTTATGACATCAGTGCTAAAACTAAAGGTCTTGCACTTCAGAATAACAGGTACAACACTTTCATTTTACATGGAAATATTGCTTTAAATGCTGTTTTACTTTGCAATTTTCATATTTTAAAAAGCATTGGTAACACAATTCTGAAATATTATAAGCAAAGTATAGTTTTGATCTATTTACATAGGGTGTTTTTATTTTGATTCATCTTTTACTACCATTTCCAGATATTTTCAATGTCAAGATGGTACCATACCAAGGTTTTTTGTTTAGGAAAGTAAAATTTAAATATGTGATTATTTTCTTGTATATGTTTGTTGAATTAAATTCAAGGAAATTAAGGTACAATGAATTAAATGGAATTGAAAAAACTGTGATTTATAAAATAGGTGAAAATAAAAACTAACAATCCAGAAAGACTAATTAAAACAAAACAAACAAAAAAGCACAATTAGACCATATAGTGTCTGAGTCAGAGGAACACAAACTAGATTCATTTTGAAATGGTCTAAGTATCAATACCATTTACTATCAAAACATGTTCTCTTCCATCTTATTTAGTGTTTAAAAACCACTAAAGACAACATACATAGAATTTTGATTTGCTAATACTTTAACTTACTTTTGTCATTTTTATTATTTGCTGATAATTAAGCACCACATATGTCTTTTCTACTGCATGTTTGTTTACTGTTTTATGTCTTATTAAAGGATGAGCCAAGGAGAGATAGATATTTCTCACTCAATTTCATTTTTATTAGGTGCTTTGGTAAGAGATTGGTGGGGCAGAAAGGATGAAGATTAAAATCAATAAATAAAATAAGGTATTTGGATTAGGTTGGTCATACCATCTCCTATTACCTTGGAATATTAGGAGTCTGACTTCATCACTCACCAGCATCTAGGGGATGTGAAGCATGCATTAAGTCTTCTTTGTTATCACTAAGAAGAAAGGAAATCATTCCCAAGTCACCTAGATTTCATATGGGTTATAGTAGAAGTAATTGAGAAATTCATTAATGCTTTCTGCTGACTAGATTTGTTTTCGTTTTTCTTTTTAAATATAATTTTAATTATAGTTGACATTTAGTATTTTATTATTGTTTTCAACAGAGAGAAAGACGGAGACAGAGAGAGGCAAAGAGAAGGGGGAGAGCCCAGAGCAGTCTCTATAGTTGTACACCAGTTTTCAATATAGTTTCACTACACAGGTGGGCTCAGGGCCACACAGAGCAGGAACTGGGCCAGAAGCCTCCTGCATGGGAGGCAAACCCCCTCAAGCTGGGGGCTTCCTATAAGGGAAGCATGCCTGGGGTGGGAGCCAAACCGGGGGCCTCCTATATGGGGACCTCTCACCCCAGTGAAAACCAAACTGGGGGAACAGTGTATGGGTCTGCACGAGCCAGGGCCTGGATTTGATCCTTGGACTCTGTGGCTGCAAGATGCGCATTCAACCCACTGAGCCAACCTGGCATCCCCGGTGACTAAATTTGAAATCCCTTTTAGGAATGCACTGTCTTCAAATTCCTGCTACATATATACACATAAATATAATTATATATAAGTGTACAGGTTGAACCAAAAGTAGGTGGACAGTACAGTTTTTCAAGATAAACAGTACTGTCCACCTACTTTTGGTTCACTGTGTACATATATACATATATGAGCGAGAACGGTTACATGGCTAGATATTTCAACAAACTGCAATACAATTGCACTCATGAAATATGTACTTACCTGCCACACTATCAGGGTCTGATTCTGTCAATACTTCTTTTATTTTGTTAAATTTATTGGGATGCATTGGTCAGTAAAATTATACAGGTTTCAATGATACAGTTCTATAATACATCATTTATATATTGCATTGTGTGTTCACTACCCAGCATCACTTCTCTTTCTGTCACTGTATATTTGACCCCCTTTACCCTCTTCATCCACACCACCCTCCCCTCTCTCTTTAATCACCATATGTTGTCTTTGTTTAATACATATGTTGTCTTATTTGTTCCTTTGTTGCTTTCAGCTTTATATCCCACATACGGGTGAAATCATATGTTGTTTTACTTTTTTCCCCTGACTTATTTTGTTTAGCATGATGTTCTAAAGATCATTCATTTTGTCCATCTGCTGACACTTTTTATCCTGCCTGGATTTTCCACAACTACCAAATTCTGCTTCTGATCATCTATCGTCTGGCTCTAGGCTAACCCTGCTTAGGCATAAAACCTGGCCTTGCCAGGAAGTACATAAAAGCTACTTGACTGTGGCAAAGTTAGAGAGATTCAGCCATGCCTTTGAGAATGATTAGTTTGATATAAGCATCACTGATGCAGAAAAGCATAAAGAACACACAGATGATAGAACAAATTTTGAACAAAAATACTGTCAGCCTGTAACATGCATCAGAGGTGTCAGCCAAGAGTCTGATTCCTTAAAGGAAAAATTTCTCCCAGGCTGTATAACTATATGAAACATCTATAAAGGTTTGCTTTTATTGGAGTTATAAATCATATAGATAATTTTGAACCCTGAGAACTTGGAGATAATGCATGGCATTCTATAAATCTCAAAAATTATTTTTTGTATATTTTGAAATAATAGAGCTTACAGTAGAAAATTTAATATTCAATTTTATATTATTGATCATTCAATTCACTATAACATTGTGGTCAAAGCTGTAATACAAATTTTATCTGCCCTTTATATATAACCTTCCTAGATCTTTATTATATAATGCAAAGACTTGATATAGTAAAACAGTGTTCATCTATGACAGAAATCCTAATTGTGAATATTTTCAGAGCCAGTATAATCAATTCTTTGTCTTGAATTTTGTAGCTACTACATCATGCCTAGAACATTTTTACTATACACAGTGATTGTATTTTTATATGTAGTAGCTGTATTATAGTACAGAAAGGGAAGATCTTTACATAATTGCATAAAGTTAGTTAATAAGTAAACATGAGTAAAGTATTTTTTGGAATTTGAGAATTTGAGAAGTTGTGAATTTGTATAGCTTTTTTCCCATTATATAGGTAACACACTACAATGCTAAGTAATGTATCCTCACATTACTCAGAATCCTGTGCTACAGACAGTTGTATTCATCTTTTGTTATTTACCTGATAACAACCTTTGAACAATTTTTCATGGCATTCACACTAATGCTTTACTTATATTGGTATAATTAACAAAAATGATTTCTCACTCAAGTTAAATATGTATATAATCTTTTCTACCTTAATACAATGATAATAAAAATCGCTTTATCATAAAAATGTGAATTACTGATAATGAGAGGTATTACAAGGGATTATTAAAAAATAAAATATCTTGAGGGTCTCTTGAAATACAATTTTTTTTAATTTTGTTTTTACAGTTTAAAATGAGATGTCTCAAATTTAAGTGAAACATATACAGCTGGGCTACAGTGTAATTTTGCAAATACTTTTCTCTACTCTTTTTTTAAATATAATTCACTGCAGTCTTTGATTTTTTTACAGCATGCCACACTGAGTTTTTGACTCAAAAGTATTCAGGGATTATTATAAAATAAAATATCTTGAGGGTCTCTTGAAATATAATTGTTTAAATTTTGTTTTTACTCTTTAAAATATGTCTCAAATTTAAGTTAAACATATACAGTATAATTTTGCAAGTACTTTTTCCTAGTCTCTTTTTAAATATAATGCACTGCAGTCTTAGATTTTTTTTATAGCATACCCCACAGAGTTCTTCACTCAATGAAGTGTCTTCCAGTTTTTTAACTTGTAATTATAAAACAAGATAATTACTATCCACTTTCTTTGATTTAAAAATGAAGTCTATGAAAAGACTAAATAGTTGTTAGGAAAGTTCTGAAAAATAATGTAGTATTAATAGTACAGCAATTCAGAAATGAATAGAAATTTCAGAAATGGTTAGTAATTTGTAATTTTTATTTTGCCTTTATGACAAAGTATACATTTTGGTTGTGTGCTTGTATATGTATGTACATACATACAGTCATGTGGAATAGAGTACAAAAAGCATTCTTAGGAAAAAATATGTATCTATTTAAAAATTTTCTAGAATGTCCAATGTTTTTAACTCAATACCTTATAGTTAACTTTTTTGCAATGTCAGCCATTTTGGAAGTTTCTTGTATATATGTGAAATTTGCTATAGGCAACATGAAGGTATTGATATGAATCCCTTTTTCCTATACTTTGAAGACTTACTAAAAATCAACTATACCAATTTTTATCATAATTTCTAGTTTTATTATTTGGAAGAATACAGTTTAAATATATGCAAATTATTTTTGTTTATGTTAGGGGCAAATAGTATTTCAGAAACATTTTATGACCATGCTACTAAAAAAGAAAATTTATCCTTGAAGATTTTTTTAAAAAAGATTATTTTATTGTTTTTTACAGAGAGAGAGAGAGAGAGAGAGAGAGAGAGAGAGAGAGAGAGAGAGAGAGAGAGAGAGAGAGAGAGAGAGAGACACACAGAGAGAGAAGGGCCCAGAGCAGTCTCCATACTGAGGGCTAGAACCAAACTGGGGTCCTCCCATATGGGAAGCACACCCTAGTTCAGCATACAGGTCTGCACAGGCTAGGGTTGGGATTTGATCCTTTTCTTTTCTTTCTTTCTTTTTTTTTTTTTAAGTATACTTGTGGATTTCTTTTTTTTTTAAAGATTTATTTTATTGTTTGAAAGATTGAGAGAACGAGAGAGAGCAAAGGGAGGAGGGCCCACCACAGTCTCCGTAGTTATACATCATTTGTTGTGACATGGTTTCATTCCACACAGGTGGACGTGGGGCCACTAGAGGTGGGAACTGAACAGGAGACCTCTCACATGGGAGGTGGGAACATTTGCTACCGAGTCATCCTAGTGGTTACTGGTTTTGCCACAGTTAGCATACGGTTTGCATAGACAGGGGCCAGGAATCGAACCTTGAACCTCATGACTGTGAGGCAAGTGCTCAACTCCTGAGCTATACCAGCATCCCATCCTTGTGGATTTTAAAATGTCTTCAGTTTTGTATATTTCTTATTCTTTAATTGATACTTGTTTGAATTCACAATTTAGTTGACCCACCTGAATGTGTGGAATATATACTAAAAAATCAAGTTTGTAACATTAATCTCTGTTTTAACTGAGCTGATTTTCTCCCTCTTATTTTATTTACTTCAATCAAATTCAACAGCAATTTATAGAAATCTTTTTATTTTCAGGCTTTTGCAGTATCTCACGTATGCAAAATTGTACTCATAGTTTAAATCGAGAATCAAATCCAGAGTCAGGCATTGTTGTTTCTTTAATTATTCCAATTAATCAAAAATGAGTCTTTTTTCTTTAGGGAATAAAAAAAAAGATGGCCTGTTAAAGAATATATCAGTTCTCTATGGTTTCCTCACAGTAAATCCATCATTGAATATTTGTGGCAAGTTGTTAACATTAGGGTAGGACCTTGGAGGTGTTTGTTAAAGAGCTTACAAAAATTGTATTCACTAACTTCTACCTAAAAAATCAAGACATATTTGGCTACTATAGTTTATTTGTGGACAAATTTTGTGGACTCCATCACAGCACAGCATTGTGTCTCCATGTAGCTGGCACTCAAAATGTTTCTCTGATTAAGTATAGCATATAACTTTAAAATTTTAAATCTTAGACATATTATTTTGATTCCCAAATTATAGATAGCAGTTGGTATAAAATTATGAGTTTCTTTCAATCTTACATTTGCATTTTTCACTATTACTGAGTTCTCTTTATTGTGAGTGAGAAACATGAAATGATAAAGTAAATTACGCACAACAGATTTAGAGGAGATGCCCTCATCTAAGCACACCCCTCCCCCACAAAAAGACATGTTTATTATGTTTTTAGTTATAGAACCCCAGATATATTTCCTGAAAATTTTTCAAATCTCCATTCACTCTCACACGTATTGAGCTCACATAGTATCTCTTTTCACATTTTTAAAATAAAAAATATTTATCCCATACTGGATAGTGTAAGCTATGCTTGTTGACAATGGTGCAATGATAGGTCAGAAAAAAAATTTTGTTTTATATTTTAGGGAAATAAATCAAAATGTGGTTATTGAATTTATTGTAAAACCATCCAGCATATCTCTGGCTACTCATCTGAGATTAAATTAATATTATTGCATGTACAAGTATAGGTCTCAATTTTTTCCTGTAGAAAGTCAAATTCTAGAAAATGCTTTTCTCTTCAGTAACTAAGACTCATGACTGATCTCTGCCTGGTAGTGGATGATTTTACATATCAATTTGAAAGTTACATTTCAGAAAAAATATCATGAAGTGTGTCCCACAGTGTTCTTTGCATTGATCGGGATTTTAGGAGAATATATGATTAGTTTTTCTTTTCAGTTACTCGGCTTTGCTGAGTGACTTTTAGTATGCTGTATTAAGCTTTCTTTAAAAATACAATAATAGTATCTTTTAGAATAGACAATAAATGAAAGTGTTGAAATGTAAATGCATGAAAGCACTGAAATGTCTATTAATCTAGTACAGAAACAAGGAGAAAGGACTTATTTTTAGGCTTTAATCAATATATGGTGTGTTCAGATATATAGATTTTAGGTACTTTTTATTCCTAATGCAAAATGCAAATCTGTTTCCTTTTTTTTAAGATAAATTGTTTTGTTGGCAGTTTCTCTTTGAATTGAAATTAAAACTCTTAGAGGCCAAGTCTGCTTACTAGAATTGAAAGAATGAATTACTCTTGACTTATTCCCTACTTTAATGATGAGGATTTTTTTTTGTAGTTTCCTAAAGAGAATAATAAAAATCACAAAGAGGAGTGTATAGTTCATGTTGCTCGTTTATTTGTTATAAGCATTTTTATTCTTAAAGCTTCTCTTTTATTTTGCAGTTACCTGTGGCAGATTCCATTAACAATTGTGGTAGGAAATAGAAGCCATGTGTCTTCAGAAGCAATCATTTGGGTGTCTAACAAGTCAGGTAAAATATATAGTCTACCCCAAGGAATTATTTGGTTTTACTTGATTGTTTAGTAACTTAAGCTCTGGTTTCTGCTATTATAAAAATGTGAATAAACACAAATTAGAAGAGATTATAAGAAAATGATAACCACTTCTATAAAATTAAGTATAATATAGTATAATTTTTACATAGTCTAATTTCAGTCAACCCATATAATTATTAAATTTGTGTTTTTGATTGTAAAGAGAAAATATAAAATTAAGTATTTGTAGGACAAATTTTAGTTGTTTTAAATTGTATTATTTTAGTAATCCCAAATATAATTAAATTCTAGTTATAACTCCCAATAGAACAGCATACCAAATACTGAAAGACAGACCATAATTTTACTTCCATTATTCTGCTATCTTTTCTTTACCAGACTGGCTCTTTAAAGAATGGGTGAAGCAATAATCTTTACAAAATTAGATAATTATAAGGTCAGAAGGGAGGTGTCTTGATGGGTTATCAAACCATTCCCTAGGTAGTGTCAATTCTCAAGGAGCAAAGAAAGATGAGATTCTATTCTGTTTCTAAATAGCTTCAAATAAGATAGTGACCTATTCTATTCACTGTCAAAAAGCTGTTTCTTGAATGCAATCTAAATCTCTTACACTAGAATGTGAAACAAGTCTCTTTTATTTGTATTTTTCACTAATTGAAGAAAGAGCCAATTACCATCTTTTATGTAACATTTAATTTAGATTTAGGTGGTCAAGTACATCTACATTTTTTTTTACACCTTTCTCATGTTCTGCTAATCGATGTTATCTTGCTATTTCATAGATATCATTTTAAGTAGCAGTGTATTTTTTAAAAAATAACATGAGATATAAATAAATAACAACATTAATATTGCTTATTCCTCTTAGTCTTGCTATTGTAAGTGCTCAAAATATATACACACATACAAACCAGCAAATGTTTTTACAGCAGAAATTAATCTTTTGACTGGAAAAATAAACACTTTTATTTCTAGCTGAATTTCTATTCAAATTTTCATGTTATTGTATTTTAACACATAATCACATATTATAAAAACATGGGCTTTCATTTATATATATTATGTATAAAATATTCATATGCAATGTGGTGATGCAATGAAATGCTTACTTTATAACTTGTTTTTCCTTTGCAATAGCTTATCATAATCTATTCTTCTCACTTGGAATTAGTATTTATACCTTGATTCTGAATTCATACTTACTGTATCATTTGTATTTGTACTTCTCTTTTGCCTCCATATAGTTGTTTTGTTTATCTATATAATTTGTTATGAAATAATGATTGAAACAGTAATGTGCTATAGTAGTAATGATCAACTACTACAATGAAGTCTTTCATGGATTGCTAGGAACATGCAATAGACAGTTTTTAGAAATAAACTAAAGCATTTCTCATTGAAAAGCAGAATGGAAGAGCACAAAGATATTATTCAAACACCAGAATCAACCCCAAACTTCCCTTTAGACAGTGCAGTGATTCAGAGCAAGTCAGAGTCTTCTTGGATACTTTTCCCAGGGCCATGTCCTCTCACTTCCTATTTCTTTCCATGCTGTAATTCATGGTATCTTCTTATTTTAAACAGAGTATTCAGAATAGTGTCACAAGTTTTATTGACCAGTAGCCATAGGCAGTTTTATTTAAGAGGTGGCTTTGATTTATAGTCTTTGAATATTCATCAGGAATAATAACATGATATTTCAAAACATATGTTTGCCTGAAATATCATCTGTGTTCATACGTATGGTTATTATACATAGCTACATAGTTTGAGCAGTTCATAACTCTGGGAGGGGATATTTACATAGACTATTATTGGCACACTCCATCATCCCAAAATTGTGCAGTATTCAACCAACAGAATATAATGTGTCATTTATTTATTAAATCATAGCAGAGTCGTCTGTCTGATAAAACATTGTCTCAGTTAAAATGCTTAGAATTTTACGGGGGCATGCCTATGTCAAGTAAATGTTTCTTGGAAACTTTATGAGTACATAAATCTTAAAGAAATTGTTAAGAGGGATAAACACATTAAACTTTTGAAAAATATAAAACATCACAAACTTCTGAAGCTATTAATATTTTTGAGCAATATCTAATGGATTCATTTTCCTAAGCATCATGGATTAAATTGAATAAAATCTCAAACTAAGAGAAATAGTCCCGTCTTTTAATCGTAAAATTGGAAGGTAACTTAAATGCCATTACTTGGACCTCAGGTGATAGCTAAGGACATTGTGAATCTAAGAGAATTAATGGCTGAAGTGCAAACATTTATGTATAAAAAAACTGGAACAAGAATTCAACTTCCATATTTCAGGTCTGATCTTTATTTTCAATGCTTCCCTCCCACTTTTTGAATCAATATATGAATGTGAAAAATGTATATCTTCTTACAGTAAAAGTGTTACACCATTTTGTATCAATAGAGCATAATATACTAAAAAGTGAAACAAAATCAAGAGATGTGAGAGGGACTATTTCCAGCTTTCTTGAACAATTTAATTAAGTGGTCTGAGCCTAATTTCTTTACCTATTTCAACAGATAAAACTTACAAAGTTTGCTAGAAGTTGAAGTGCTACTTGAAACATTAACGACTAGATTTTTATGTGTAGTATATGTTTGTGTTCAAGATTTTTGTTGTTGTTTTACTGTATATTTTTAAAAATTGGCAATATGGATTGCATTAATTAGCCTACCCCATTTTTGGCCAGAGCAATTCATGGTCATTAATGTTCATCCCATATATTTTTTTATATAACATTTTCTTTTATGTGATTCTATTGAGAGAAAGTACTCTTTAAATTCAGTGTTTTAAAAAATAAAATCTCTTCTGTACTTAGGTGTGTAAAAACCTTGATAATAGAGTGATAATTGAAGGTTTTGACTCTTACACAGAATTGACCCAAATGGTTGTAATTAATTTTTTGGGTTTTGAGTCATTGTGGAAATTAGATCATTAGGGAGTCAGTGTGTGTGTGTGTGTAAAATATAAAATTTAAGTAAACTTCATACATTATGTAACATCTATGAAGCATGAGTCTGGAGAACATCAACAGCAAATGACTAGAATTGTGAAGTGTGGTTCAGTGAAGTCAATAAAGGCTGACATTATAAGTGAATGAAGTTCTCTCTCTGTACCATATTTGATGGAGTTACTGGTTTGCTTTAATTGCATTAGCTGGTGAAGATAATCAAGTTACCATTTTCCAAAGTGACAATAAACAAAATTTATTATCTGTGTTCTAATTATATGTGGATATATTAATGAGTTTTCCTTTTCCAACTTTACTGATGATGCTGAAAAGTCTGTTATTTATTAGTACTTCCTAGAAAGCACAAGAGAAAAGGCAGTGACTTTCAACAAATGAGCGTTATTGGTAATCAGCTTCTCACTGAATAAAATAAGTAGAATATGCACATAAAAAGTTTTCTTTTATTGTAGCCACATATTTGTATACAAACTAACTAGAAGCCACATGACTACAGTAGTAGATTTCTTGGTTAAATTTTTATTCAGGAAAAGAAATTATGGGTTTTGGATTCTTTTATCAAGAACAAAAACGTTAATTATGAAAAAAGTTAAGTGAGGTAATGAGTAACCAACTAAAGGTTTTCTAGCAAATTCTAGATATAATGATTACTTAATTAAAGAAAAAAATTCAATTAGGTGTTTAAGATGGTGTTTTCTGTTTGTTTGTTTGTTTGTTTTTAATATTTGTACTGTGATATCTAGTATTAAGAAAACTTCATACCATTTTAACCCTTAAAATTTAAAATATATTCTACTTCTGAAAATTCTTTTTCCAGAACACCACAGAATAACTTATTTGGACAAAGGAAGCTGGTTGCTTGGGAATATCAATCAAACCGGCTATTTTAGAGTCAACTATGATTTAAGAAATTGGAGATTATTAATCGATCAATTAATCAGGAACCATGAGGTAAAATAGATTTACTCATCAAAGATATATTTTGGTATGTGAATTTGACATTTTAATCCTAAGTGATTCCATTGTTTTTGTGGTTGACCTCATAGATTCTCTCTGTCAGTAATCGAGCGGGTTTGATTGACGATGCCTTCAGCCTAGCCAGGTATGTAATGCTGTGGATCTCCACAATAAAACTGTTGCCATAAGACTTCCTATAGTATCTGAACTAGTGCATATGTTTTGAATAACAAATCTTTTAAAACAATTTCTTACTCACATTCTGTGTTTGGAGATGAATTATAATGGTGTCCCAAACTCTTGGTCAATATCAACTATAGGGTATTTCTGAGTCAGGAGAAGCTGATCAATTTTCACTATAAATTCAATTTAGCCCTCTGGAGATTAATAATCTCTTTGCAATTTTATTAATGGGCTTTACAAAATGACTGTTGTGTCATATTTGATTTTTGATGAAAAATGCCTTTAAGCCTCAGCATTTTTATTATGAGATAGTCTAGTACAGGGGTGTCAAACTCAATTAAAACATGGGCCATTTGGTGCAACAGGCAAGATTCACATGGGCCACATCACATTTATAAACGTCACCGGAACTGAGTCAGCGCATTTATACACGCCCACAGGCCCCCAGGAAAGGCACTGGGCCATGTGTATACTAGTCTTCAGTAGTTTAAGAGTTAATGAGGGAATTGTGTGTATGGTATTGCCTTGATCTCTCCTAAGCGCTATTTTCTTCATAACAATTTTTTCTATTTGCATTTTATTTCAGAGCATCGTGGGCCACAAAAAATTACCTTGGGGGCCACATGCAGCACGTGGTTCCGCCAGTTTGACACCCCTGGTCTAGTATATTTTTATCAAATATCTTTTTGAATCTGATTCATTATGAAAAACTTGTACTGCAAGATAGAAATAAATATTCCACAGGTTAAACCTATTCTGGACAAAATATATATCAGTCTTTTAGCAGAAACTTTTAATTGCACTAGGTATAGTAATATTTGTGTTATGTTTATGATTAGATTCATAATGTTAAAATAAGTTATTTCTTTGAATAATTATTATGGAATTATTCTTCTGAAATTATGTTGATTATAAACCCAAGGTGTTTATCAAATTGAGACTAAATACTGAAGTAAACTCATACCTTTTAATAT
The DNA here is from genome assembly GCA_004027555.1 of Craseonycteris thonglongyai. Taxonomy (NCBI): domain Eukaryota; kingdom Metazoa; phylum Chordata; class Mammalia; order Chiroptera; family Craseonycteridae; genus Craseonycteris; species Craseonycteris thonglongyai. The sequence goes on from PVKE010026439.1 coordinate 16,526, forward strand.
TTTGTATATACAACCAAATAGTTTCAATTTTATTTATTTTTTAAGAATTTTATTCAAAATATAGCCAATATACAGTATTATATTAATTTCAGGTGTACACCATAGTTATTCAACATTTATATACACAAAGAAGTGATCACCCTAAGTCCAGCAATCATCTGACACTGTACTACACTATCACAACATCTACTATATTCTGCATGTTGTACATTAAATCCCCATGACTTATTTGTTTTATACCTGAACATTGGATCTCTCATTACCCTTTACCTCCCCCCACCCTTTTTAAGTTTTTCAATTGCAGTTGACATTCAACATTATTTCATATAATTTTAGGTGTACATCGTAGTGATCAGACATTTATAAATTTAAGAAGTGATCCGCCTGACTAGTCTAGTACTCATCTGGCACTATACATACTTATTACCATATTATCTACTATATTCTCTATGCTTTATTTTACATATCATGACTATTTTGTAACTACACATTTGTACTTCTTAATCCCTTCACCTTTTTTACTCTGTCTCCTATTCCTCTCCCATCTATCACTCAGGTAAATCTAGTATCCATCTGATACCATGCATAATTATTACAGTATTATTAATTATATTCCTTGTGCTATACTCTACATCCCATTACTACTTTGTAACAACCAATTTGTACTTCTTAATCTCTTCATATTCTTACCCTCCACCTCAACACCATTTCCATCTGGCCATGATCAATACATTCTCTGTATCTATGGGTTTGTTTCTGCTTTTGTTGTTGTTTTGTTTGTTTGTTTTTTAGATTTCATGTATAAGTGAAATCACATTGTGTCTGTCTTTCTCTGTCTCACATACTCCACTCAGAACAATACCCTCATGGTCCACTCATGCCGCTGCAGATGCCGAGAACCCGTTCCCTTCCATGGCCTAGCAATATTCCATTGTATGTATGTACCACCTCCTCTTTATCCATTTTTTCATCAATGGACACCCTGTCTGTCTCCACATCTTGATCATTGTAAATGATGCTGCAATGAATATACAGATATACATGTCCCCTTAAAATAGCATTTGGATGATTTTGGATAAATGCCCAGAAATATGGTTACTGGGTCCTTCTTTGTCCCTTGTTATAGCCTTTGTTTGTTTGTTTTTCTTTTTCTTTTTAAATTTAATTTTATTATTATTATTGTTACTATTTTTACATTTGATGTCCCCTCCCTGGGCCCTCTAGCCCTCTCGTCCACCTCTCCCCACCCCACCCCCAGGCAACCACCAAACCACCTGTGTCCATGAGTTTTTGTTTCTTTGTTACTTTCAGTTTTATTTTCCACCTATGACTTTGTTTTAAAGTTTTAAAGTTTTGCTAATTCGGTTATTAGTTTTGTTTTCATTTTCATTTTCATGAAATATCTTTTTCTACCACTTTATGTTCAGTCTGTGTGAGTCATCCGATCTGAAGTGAGTCTCTTATACCACTCATAAGTAGTATATGTAAGGGTCTTGTTTTATTATTCATTCAGTTACCCAATCTTTTGATTGGAGCATTCATTTCAGGTATACAAAAGATCATAATGATTAGATATTTACATTTCTCAAAAAGTGATAACCCCAACAAATCGGCCCATCTGACCCTTATATAGCTATTACAATACCATTAACTATTTTCTGTAGTGTATTCTATATATATATAAATTATATATATAATTTAGGCATTAATGGTTATATGACTGGATATTATATTAAATTATTGTTGACATTCAAAATAATTTTTATTATTTTCAGGTGTACAGTGACATATTTAGGCATTTATATAATTTTTGAAGACCTCCCCCCAATATATCCAACACCTATCTGACATGATATATAGTTTTTACATTATTGACTATATTCTTCATCTTGTATTTCACATCCCCATGACTATTATGTGACTACCAATTTTTACTTTCTAATCACTTCACCTTTCTCATCCATCCCCTTAACCCCCTTATCATCTAATTATCAGTTTGTTTATATATTTATGACTCTATTTTTATTTTGATTGTTTTTTAATTCTGTTCCTTAAGTCCTACATATAAATGACATCATATGGTATTTGTCTTCCTTAGTCTGACTTATTTTACTAGGTGTAATAACCTCTGGGTCCATCCATGTTTTCGCAAATGGTAAGATTTAATTCTTTTATTGGCAGAGTAATATCACATTATATAAATGTACCACAATTTCTTTATTCAATTGTGTTGATGGACATTTTGGTAGCTTTCAAATATTGGTTATTGTAAATAATGCTGTAGTAAACATGTTTTGGATTTCTTTGGATAGATGGACAGGAGTGAAATGGCTGGGTCATAAAGTAGTTCTATTTATAATTTTTTTGAAGATTCTCCATACTGTTTTCCATTGTGGCTGCATCAATTTGCAGTTCCACCAACCGTGCACGAGGGTTCCCTTTTCTATGCATCCTCACCAACACCAGTTTGTTGATTTATAGATGATAGCCATTCTGGCAGGAGTGAAATGGTATTTCTTTGTTGTTTTAATTCACACTTCTCTGATGATTAGTGATGTTGAGCATCTTTACATATGTCTATTGGTCATCTGTATGTCCTCCCTGGAGAAATGTCTGTTCAGATCCTCTGCCCTTTTTTAAATTGGATTGTTTGTTTGTTTTTGTTTTTGTTTAGGTGTTGAATTGTATGAGTTTTTATAGATTTTTGATATTCGCCCCTTATCAAATGAATCATTGGTGAATATCTTCTCTCACTCAATAGGATATCTTTTAGTTTTGTTAATGGTTTCCTTTGATGTGCAAAAACATTTTAGTCTGATGTGGTTCCATTTATGTATTTTTTCTATTATTTCTCTTGTCTGAGGAGATATATCAGTAAATATATGATTAAGGGTAATATCTGATGGATAATTGCTTTATTTTCTTATAGGAGTTTTATGGTTTCAGGTGTTCCATTTAAGTCTTTAATCCATTTTGAGGTGTTTATCTATTTATTTATTTAGATTTATTTGTATTGTTTTGACAAAGAGAGACACAGAAGGGGGAGGGCCCAGAGTAGTCTCCATAATTGTAAGTTATCAGTTCTCGACATGGTTTCATTCCACACAGGTGGGCAGGGGGCCATGCAGGGCAGGAACCAGGCAGGGGGCCTCCTGCAGGGGAAGCATGCCCCCATGAGCTGGGAATCAAATTGGAGTCCTCCCACATGGGAAGCTCACCCTGGCAAGAACCGAACTGGGGGCCTCCCATGTGAGAAACACATTTCAGTTCAACATATGGGTCCACACAGGCCAGGGCCAGGATTGGATCCTCAGACCCCAAGGCTTCAAGGTGAGTGCTTAACCCGCTGAGCCATCCTGGCATGCCCCCAATCACCCCATTTTTTTTTTGCGAGTATTTTTACAGTTTTCTCAGCAGCATTTATTGAATAGACTCTTTTGCCCAATGTAAATTCTTGCATCCTTTGTCATAGGTTAATTGACCATATAGGCATGGGCGTATTTCTGGGCTTTCTATTCATTTATATTGAAATTATTATGTCTGTTTTTATGCCAATACCATGCTGTTTTGAATACTATGCCCTTGTAGTAAAATTTGATATCTGGCAGTGTGATACCTCTCACTTTGTTCTTTTTTACTACCCACCTCAGGATTGCCAGAACTGTGTGTGTGTGTTTCTGGTTTCATATACATTTTAGAATTATTTGCTCAAGTTCTGTGAAAAATGCCATTGGTGTTTTTATAGGGATTGCATTGAATCTACTGATTGCTTTGAGTAGTATGTACATTTTAACTACATTAATTCTTTCTGTCCACGAGCGTGGTATATGCTTTCATTTATTTGTATCTTCTTTAATTTCTCTCTTCAAGGTCTTATAATTTTCTGAGTATAGGTCTTTTACTTTCGTGGTTAAATTTATTCCTTAGTATATATTTTTTAATGTAATTGTAAATGAGATTGTTTTCTTAATTTCTCTTTCACTAGTTGATTGTTGGTGTATAAAAATTTAACTGATTTCTAAATAATAATTTTGTATCCTGCTACTTTACTAAATTCATTTATCAGTTCCATTTTGGATGAAATCCAAAATATAGTTCTCAAAATATAGTATTATGTCACTGGCAAAATATACTATGATGTCACTGGCAAATAATGACAGTTTTACTTATTTTTCCCAATTAAATACCTTTTTATTACTTTTTCTTGTCTGATCGCTGTGGCTAGGACTTCCAGTACTATCTTGAATAAGCATGGTGAAAGTGGGCATCCCTGTCTTGTTCCTGATCTTAAGGCGAATGCTTTTAGCTTTTCCCCATTAAGTATGATATTAGCTGTTAGTTTTTCATATATAGCAGGGGTGGCCAACAAGTTGATCGCGAGGCCAATTTTGGTCGATCATCGATCGCTCGCAATGTCTGGGGTGGAATTCCGTGTACCATGGACTTTGAAGCGATTGTAGCTCTTATAACTCTAGCGGCGCCGCTGTGGCGCCAGGCTGATTTGAAGCGCCAACTCGAGCGGCACCAATACAGTGCCCAGCTGATTTGAAGTGTCAAATCATAACATACAATCCTAAGAAACCGACAAAATGGGGTATCAGAGTTTATACTCTAGCTGACTCGAAGACTGGCTACATTTGCTGCATTTTGCCATATTATGGATCACTCACAACAGAGCTCTTGGTCAGACCCGATTTACCTGTTTCATCAAGAATTCCGATACACTTGTACAAAATGTTGTTGGAGAAAATTCCAGGTGCTCAGGGGCACCATATGTACACGGATTGCTACTATACTAGTTATGTCTTAGCTCAAGAACTAGCCAAATTGAAATGCAATATCTCTGGAACGATCTTAACGAACAGGAAAGAATTGCCCAAGGAAATAAAAAAGCCAAATTTTTCGAAAAAATCCACGGTCGCGTATCGATGGGGTAATACCTTACTTTTAGGGTGGAAAGATAAGAGGATTGTCACTTGTTTGACTATGAGGGGTGACACAGGAATGTCGACAGTCAAAAGGATTACACGAGGTGGTGTGGAAATAATGGTCAAGAAACCCAATATTGTTTTGAATTATATAAAATATATGGGTGGTGTTGATCGGGCGGACCAATATGCATCAAGGTATTGTTTTCTGCAAAAATCGCTTAAATGGTGGCGTAAGCTTTTTTGGGGGGGGCATGGAAATTTGCATGATCAATTCCTACATTCTGTATAAACTAGAAAAGACCAAAAAGGGGAAAAGCCACTCAGCCATTTGCGATTTCTAAAAACACTTGTCAAGCAATTGAGAGGATCATATCGCCAGCATCGTGAGCAAGCGTCTACGTCGCGTTCCGATGAAATCCGACTAAATGGGAAGCTTCACATAGTACTACAAGGGCCAAAAAGGGACTGCAAGGTTTGCTGTGACCGTAACACGCCTGGAGGTAGGCGGGAAGTAACGTATTACTGTGATACGTGTCCTGATAAACCTAGGATGCATCTTGGGCATTGTTTTACGAAATATCACACAAAAACTAATTACAGAGCGTAATATTTATCAAATTTTGTTGTTTTCGATATAAAAATAAATAAATTGGTGAAATTTTTATTATTTGTATACGTTTGTTTGTTTATAAATGATTTTAAAGTACTTGTAAAATGTTTCCGCAATTTGGCAGAAATCGTCTCGAGTGGCTGGTTCGCACAAGCGAAAACGGCTTCGAGTGCAAAGGGGTAGAAGACAAAACTTTCTAGCAATAGTTTAATGCATTCTGGGAATTTGCC
>PVKE010026440.1:0-22304 GCA_004027555.1 Craseonycteris thonglongyai
GATTCAGAGCATATATATTGATGAGTGTGATGTTTTCTTGTTGTATTGTCCCTTTTATCAAGATGTAATGTCCATCTTTATGTCTTATTATTTTTTTTATCCTGATGTCTTTTTCATCAGAAATCAGTATGGCCACTCCAGCTTTTCTCTGAGTGCCATTTGCCTGGAGTATTGTTTTCCATCCTTTTACCCTGAGTCTGTGTTTGTCCCTGTGGCTGAGGTGTGTCTCTTGTAGGCAGCATATGGTTGGATTTTGTTTTTTAATCCAGTCTGCTACCCTGTGGCTCTTTATTGGTGAATTCAGTCCATTTACATTCAGGGTGATGATTGATATATGAGGATGTCCTGTATCCATTTCTTCTTTCCTTTTTATTTTTTTGTTGTCCCAACTTTTCTCCATTTATTTTGATTTCTTGATTCAGGTCAGATAGCCTCCTTTAGTATTTCCTGGAGTGCTGGTTTTGAGCTGGAGAATTCCCTCAGCTTCTGTATATCTGTAAAGGCCTTAATTTCTCCTTCATATCTAAAGGTCAATTTTGCTGGATAGTTAATTCTTGGCTGGAAATTTCTGTCTTTTAATATTTTGAAGATTGGGCTCCACTCCCTCCTGGCTTGCAGAGTTTCTGCTGATAAGTCTGGTGACAGCCTGATAGGTTTTCCTTTGAAAGTTATGTTTTGTTTTTCCCTGGCAGCCTTGAGGATTTTTTCTTTGTCATTGATTTTTGTCATCTTCAGAACAATGTGCCATGGAGAAGATCTGCTAGGGTCTAGGTAGTTAGGGCTTCTGCTTTTCTCTTGGATTTGGGGCTGTAATTCCTTCCACAGGTTAGGGAAATTTTCATCCACTATTTGTTTTAGTAGACTCTGAGAAGATTTCATCTTGCTACCTTCTGGTACCCTTATTATTCTAATATTGTTCTTTCTGATGGAGTCAGAAAGTTACTATAGGGCTCTTTCATTTCTCTTGATTTTCCTTTCCCTTTCTTCTTCCCTCGGTGACATTTCCATGTTTGTATCTTCAATTTCACTCATCCTTTCCTCTAGCTGGTCAGCCCTGTTTCCTATGCTGGTCAGTTCTTTTTTCAGCTCTCCCATGATGCCTTTCATTTCAAGGAGTTCCTTTTGGTTCTGCTCTAACTTCTCAATTTTGTTGGCAAAGTACTCATTTTGCTCAGAAAATTTCTTGTTGCGGTCATTTAACTGTGTCTGGGTACTTTGCCAGCATTGAGTGAGCTCTCTGAGTGTCTTGATTAATGCAGCCCTGAATTCTGTTTCACTTAAATTTGATTCCAAGTGTGCAAGGTCCTTTACTAAAGACTGCCCCTGATCTTCTGGAGGGGCTTTGGATTCTGAGGTGTGCATTGTGCTTGATGTGGTTCTTTTTGCTTTAAGCATGAGTCTGTTTTCCCACTGGGGGTTTGCCGATCAGTTGGGCTTCTGTTTATTTTTTCTTTTGGACTTAGTTGTAGAAGGAGATTTTGGGAGAGGGTTGGGGGAAGCAGACAGCTTCTGTGTCCTGGGGCACTTCAGGTTGCTGTCTTAGCTGTTAGATAGCAGGGTAGTAATAGGTGTGGCCAGGAGTGGGGGCATGTGAGTAGGAGCTAGGGCGGGCCTGAGACACAATAGCAGATTCCTCTTTCAGCAGGAGGGCTGGTGGATCATTTCGGGCGGGGCACAGGAGCTCCGGTCTTTCTCTCCTCCACCTGGCTGCCCCTCCTTCAATCGTATCTGTAAGGCACGCCCGCAGGGCAGCACTTGGATGGGCTGGGGTTTGGCAGAGGCCCTGGTAGGCTGCGCTGTCCTGCGCACAGGCAATGACACCACAGCAACCCGGTTGGCAGCCTAGTTGCGTGCGCAGGCTTCAACACCCCAGAGGCCCGGTGGGCGGGATGCCAAAAGCCCTGTAGCAAGCAGGCAGCGGCGCTGCGGCGGCCCGGTGGGCAGGGCACCAAAAGGCCGGGTGTGTGCATGCAGCGATGCGCAGCGGCCCAGTGGGCGAGTATGTGCTTTCTGATGTGTGTGTGGCTTTCTTTGCTCACCATAATGCTTTTGAGATTCATTCTAGTTGCTGCAGGTAAGTAATCTATTCTTTATTAGGACGTGTGCTGGCCACCTGTTGTTCAGCCTGTCTGATCCCCGTGATGTCACCGGTGTGATCAATCATTGTGATGTTGTGTGGACGTCCAGGTAGTCCAGATCTCTTTGAACTATATTAGGACAAAGGACAGGTGAGTTTTTGTTATCCTGAGACAAAACTGTAAATGAATATTCTTATCTCTCGTGTGAGAACAAACATAGTTTTGGATCCTTCTTTCTAATCAGAGTGAGAACAATACATTTGCCAAATCAATGGCCATGTACCAGGCCCCCGAGGCCCGTGGGACGACCTGTGGGGCAAGCTTACTGCCAGACTGCCCACATCCTTATCCCAGCCCTCCAGCCCGCCCCCAAATTCTGTGAGCTACCAAATAGGCTTCTGAAAAACGGATTTGCTGCTGAATTAGCCAGAGGTCATTTGGTTATTTGTACCCCAAAGCCCCATCTGATTAAAAAATTGATACCAGAGGGTGAATTATAGGCAACAGATGTTCACAGAAATATGATCAATCTGGGGTTGGTTATCTGACCTAATCTGACATAAAAGTAGTGAACATTCATTAGTGTTCCAAGGTTAGACTGACCATATGTACCGTTTCAAATAGGACAGTATCTTTTTTTTTTTGGTTTCATTTCAAATGGTCTATATGATCACCTAGTCTCACTGGACTGATTTCAAAGTGTCAGCAGGCTGACCATATGTACCGTTTTAAACAGGACAGAAAAACAAAACAAAAAACGGTACTGTCCCCTTTAACATGGTGCGTATGCTCAGCCTATCCAAGATGGGACTTTGCTGGACGTCCGTAAGCAGGGACAAGATAGCAATTTAGCTTCTAGTGCTGGTTTGTGATTAGGACTGTACGACACACTTCCCAATTCCACGTGTCAGATCGTAACACACTTAGCAAAATGAGAGGTATCTTTCAGGTAGGAGACAAGCGTTGCTTTGCCTTCAGCAAGCCTCACCTACTTGACCTAAGTCTGGGTGGGAAAACAGAGAAAGAAGGCAGGCCAGAATCTTCTTACCCCATGGGCCACCTGGAAGAAAACAAAGCCAACTCTATGCTTGCATTAGGAAATAGGCAGCGTCTATTGTCATAGATGGTCTTGGTCCAGGCATTTTTTAGCCCAGAGAGCCAGATTCTCTAGCGACTGTACAGAAAATCATGACATTGGGAAGCACAACCTGAAATTTCAGCTCACTGTTACCTGGGCAAAGTAGGGCTTTCTCATGAACTCGGACGGATAGCTCTTCAGTCCCAGCCTTACCACCAGTCAGCTGAGGAACACCAAAGACCTTGTGCTTCCAAGCAAAAACAGAGGCACATTTATGTCAGTGCCCAGCTCACGGGAGGTCGGCTGCCAAGGGCAGAGAGAGAGAGAGGAGACAGGGGCACCAGAGTGGGCTGAGGAGTTGTGCTGGGCCTTGTCTGGTCCACCGTGTCCCATGGAGGCCGAGAGCAGAGAACAGTGGTGACTAACAGAGGCTCAGCTTACCAGAACCTCTGCCCCACAAAGTTGGGAGACAGAGAGGGAGAGGGGTGGGAGTGGGCAGCAGAGAGAGAGAGAGAGAGAGAGAGAGATACTTCCACATGTGTGCAATGCCTGCCCACTGTCCTGGAATTTGTACCAGCCCGAGTCGTATCTACTTCTTCTGGGGAAAGAAAGAGGAAAAGTGGGCAGAGAGGTAGAATGTTGCAAACACATTTATGTGAATGCTCTAGCACACCTGTAATGAACCCGAAGAAGTGGAATTCCGTGGAACATACTTTGGAAAACGACTTCATTGGTTCTGGCTTCCCAATCAGTTGGCCCCCTGCTGTGACTGGGGCCCTGAGTTCTACAGAGACTCTGGCTCCCATTCACCTCTGTCTTTGATCCATTGTTCTGCGTGGATTTCCAGTTCTCCGGTTTTATTTACGTATTTTATTTACTTATTTTATTTACATATTGCTTCCATTTCGCTTCCATTTCTTCATCTTTCAACTTTCCACAGATCGGGTGTTTTCATAAGTTGCTTCAAATTCTTTACAGAATGAGGGTCAGGTATGAGTGAAAAAAATCTGTGCAAAACTAGATGTAACACGCTGGTTAGCCAGCATCACCTTGTCCGCTAAGGCCATAGGAATCAGTTCTAGGCCCTTCCTCATCCAATGACAAGCCTGTGGCCCTCCTTGAGATTCAGCCACTGGTTGAAGCTCAGTTTTTTCCCCTAATAATTCTGGTTGCATTTGTAAAGTGCCCACATTTTCAAGAAAATTTGGATCTGCATGAGGCTTCTCGCCCCAAACTAGGCACATCCTTCTGACTGCTGCAGTAAGGGAGTGTTCTCTCTTTATACTGGCTGCTTTCTAGAAATTTGAGGAACATCCTCCCCAGTTTATAACCCTTAAACTGGGCCGGCCTCATCCAGTCCAGGCTCACTACTGTGCCTGCCAGCCCCGGGTCTCAGAGAAGATCTGAAACGTTTGGCTTTCCCTTTTCCTTCTCATGCCCCCTCTGCAAGGGGCAGGGGCAAACATGAAGCTCACATCCTCACCTCAAAATGGACGCCGGAATGGCTCAGCAGGTTAAGCGCCTGCCTTGCAGCCCTGGAGTCCCAGGATGAAGTCCTGGTCCTGGCCCTTCAGGACCCATGTGCTAGTCTGGGGTGTGCTTCCCATGTGGGAGGCCCCCGGTTCAGCCCCCAACTCATGAGGCCATGACTCTCATGCGGGGGACCCTCCAGCCTGGTTCCCACCCTGCGAGACCCCCGCTCACCCATGTAGGATGAAAACATGTCCAACACTGATGATGTGCAACTATGGAGACTGCTCTGGGCCCTCCCCTTCTCTCTGCCTCTCTCTGTCTCTCTCTCACTTTCTGTCAAAAACAATAAAATAATTCTTAAAAACAACAACAACAACTTGGATTCCTTTGAGTTAGACTTTTCTGTTCTCCTTCCTTTGCATGAACCAGTCTCCCCTCCCCCCACCACAAGTGTTTTCAGCCCAGATCTGGGCATGTGCCTCCTCCATTGGGCTAAGGACCGCCTTGGAGGTTGGGTCAAGGGACAATCAGGGTGTCAGTGCAGCTACATCACACGGCTCAGCAACTTCCACTTTTCTTTTTTACCCGTTGGGTGCCACACCCAAAGGAGGAAATCCACTGATGGGCAGAGGATCTCACCAGCTTTGGGAAGGCAGAGAGGAAGGTCTAAGTGTGATCCGAGGCTAAGCCATGGCCCAGCAGGTCTGGCAGCAGAAGATGGCAGGTGGAGGCAGCGACCTGAACTGCAGGTTAGTCCTGGCCTCCTCTCTCGTCCTTCATCGCTAAGGTCCACTTCTACTTTTGCTATTTCTTTCTACCCAGCCTCATTCCACAGGCATACAACAGAATGAGATTACACAGAAACACAGAATGAGCAAGTCAGCTTTCATGATTCTTTGTAACTGCCATGCAGCTGGCTGGATGCTGTTGCAAGTTTCCGGCTTCTCTGGGGTCTTACTGCAGGGTTGAATGGTTCTTCACACCCTGTGAAACCTCTACTTTCCCTCACACCTCCTCTATGCCTACCCCAAGAGAACTCTGTCCAAAAAAGGTCATTTTAGAAAAAATAACATCCAACTCAAAATCCAAAATTAACATTTTACTTGGTTCAGTTTCCGGGTAGTTTGGGACCCAGTTCTGTTCAGAGCCCATCTGTGTGGCCTTGAGCTGAAGGGTGCCTCTGAACACTTGATAGGAGAAAGTGAAGGAGACGAGGCCAACAGGACAAATGCAATCAGATGGGGAGTGAATGAGTGTTTTTGGAGACTCAGATATGGCTTTCACTTGCGCCTGCACACCAGAAGGGAGAAGGGCTTAACAAAGAAATAATTGTTTCAGCCTGGTCCTCCCTCAGGGAGGAAGCTGCCCCTCTAGCCCTTGTCCTGAAGCCAGACAATTTAGTTCCTCCCTGTATGTCCCTGGTGACTTTTGAGCTGCTGCCCCAGCACAGAGCCCAGAGCGAGTCCGTCATCAAGTAAGTCTGTGTGCGGGCCCTTGAAGAGGAGTGTCTATGACTGTAGCTGCCCTTGTCTCACTCAGCCACATGTCCACTGGTTTTCACAGCCAGAAGTTATGGGGACTTCTCTCCCTGGCTGTGGGACCCTGGGCTGGGAGCCTGGTGTGGTGCTAGGATCCCCCACTCCTTCAGGAGGAACCTCTGCCGCTGAGCCATCCCTCCTGATTTGTAATGGTCACACATGGGTGAGGGGCCCTCACATTCCTCATCTCCTCCCTCTTCCTGGTCTTGAGGTGGCTTCTTCTGTATGGCCTTAATTGTAGGACTTCAGTTCAGCTAGACTCCAGGTGAATCTCAATGATGGTCCTTCTGTAGTTTAGTTGTCATTTTGATGTGGTCCTGAGAGGAGGTGAGCACAATGTTTACCTACTCCGCCATCTTGACCACAAATCTGTTGCAAGTTTGTTTGGTTTTTTTGTCCTCATGGTTTTCTTCCTTTGAGTTTTAATTTGTGAAGTTTCTATTGGCATATCTTCAACTCGCTGATTTTTTCCTTGGTCATTTTGAACCTACTGATGAACCCATCAAAGGCATTCTTTATCTCTGTGGTAGTGTTTTTAATTTCCAGCCTTATCTCTTTCATTTTTTTGAGTTTTTGCCTCTTTCCTTACTTAGCCATTTGTTCTTGCATGTTGTCTGCTTTTACTATTTTATTGATATGAATTAGTCACAGTTATTTTAAATTCTTGTCTGATAATTGGAAAATATGCCATCTCAGAGTCTGGTTTGGATGATTGTTTTATGTCTGCAGCCGGTGTTATTTCCTGTCTTTCGGCATGCCTTGTAATTACTTTTTAAGCCAGATGTGATATATCAGGTAATAGGAACTGAGGCAAATAAATGATTAATGTGAGGATTTATGTTAATCTGGCTAGGACATGGGCCATGTTTAATGTATATTTTAACTGTTGGTGGTAGAGGCTTCAAATTCCTCTAACGTTCTTTTTTTGGCCAGTTTCTTTGGATTGCCTTAAGAACTCTTTTTTTAAATAGAGCATTGTAGCATTTTCAGCTGTAATTCAATTATTTACTGGAGCTTTGTTGATATAGTAGTGAGGCGTTGGGGAGGGAAAGGATTCTATAATCTTATGATTAAATTTCAATCTTTTAGTGGAATTATGTTCCTGGACTGCACCTTGTAGAATGGCTTCAAAGCTATTTCCTCTTCCCCTACCTTATTTGGATGATACTGAAAGGCTAGAAGGGTCTGGATTTTGGTCATTCTTCTTTCCCTAGGTCAGATAATTTTGGGGTATTTTCCTAGAGAGTAGGCCTGTGTTATGGAGAATAATCTGGTTGTTTCAAAAGGTTTTGTACACCCCTCCCCGCAAGCACAGTGGAATTTTTCTTGCTCTTCACCATGAGTACATGGTGGGATTAGAGGGGTAAAACCCACCAGAGGTTAGGAACCATCCTAACATTGAGGTCCCAGGAGATTCTTACTCTCATGTATGCAAACCCTCAGCCTCTAGCTAATGGTGAAACTTGCCATCTTAGTGTTCCGACTGGCCTATGGCTCTAGTGACCTCTGCTTCAGGTAGCTGATCTTATGTGTGCTTCTCCAAATTTGCCTATCAATACAGATTTAGGAGTGGCAGTTTGCCCTCTGACCTCAGTTCTCTGCTAGATACATGAAAAGTCATCAATTTTCTGTTTGTTCAGCTTTTTTTTAAAGATTTATTTTATTGTTTTTGACAGAGAGAGAGACAAAGAGAAGAGAGAGGGCCCAGAGCAGTCTCCATAGTTGTACATCATCAGTTTTTCGACATGGTTTTATTCCACACAGGTGGGCGGGGGCTGCACAGGGCAGGAACTAGGCTGGAGGCCTCCCATATGGGAGGCATGCCCCCATGGGCTGGGGGCCGAACTGGAGGCCTTCCACATAGGAAGCTCACCCTAGGTAGAACCGAACTGGGGTCACACCCCAGTTCAACACATGGGTCCGCATGACCGAGGCTGGAATCAGGACTTGATCATCAGAACTCAGGGCTGCAAAGTGAGTGCTCACCGGCTTCCCCACAGGTTTGGGGAGCATTCTTCGAGAATTACTGTTCAAAAAATAATTCTGGAGATGTGACTTTAGTTGTCAAATAAAATCTACAATGTTTAGACATTAGTATTTTAACTGATTTGAGTTGCCTGCCATTTCTTTACAATGAAACTGTTGATACTGATTGTTTGATTCTCTTACTGTGTTTATCATCAACTAATTTGTCCCAATGAGTATATCAGCAGGAATGGGGTGGCTTATTCTATTTGGAACAAAGAATTCCCAACTCTCAGTGGGTCAGCCTCTGCTTCAGGGAACCCTCACACTGGACTCTGTCTCTGGTTGATGGGTAGCTGCCACCTGAAATGACAGCCATCATATCAGAGGAAGAGCGAGGTGTGGGCTTTGAATTCTACTGCTAAAGTGATGTTGATCAATCCAAGGAGGCACGATCTTGCCTTTGCGCAGAAGCAAAGAACACTGAACAGTGGGAACTGTGTGACCAACCGAGAGGCTGCATGAGCAAAATGTTTTCTGAACTTTTATACAACTATTTTGCCTTCACACGTGAATATCTAAACAGGTTGAATATTTTTAGTCATTTCCTTTTACCCTTGAATCTATAGATCGCATAACTATTTTAGACAGTGTTTGTAATTTAAAGATTTATTTTATTGATTTTTGACAGAGAGAAACAGAGACAGAGAGAGACAGAGAGAAGGGGAGGGCCCAGAGCAGTCTCCACAGTTGACATTAGTGTTCCATATAGTTTCACTCCACAGGTGGGCACAGGGCTGCGCAGGGCATGTGGGTCCGCATGGGCCGGGGCCGGGACTCGATCCTCGGTCCGCGGGGCTTCAAAGCGAGCGCTTAACCCGCTGAGCCATCCCAGCTTTCCCAAGTGTTTGTAATTTAATTTTCAGTTTTCTTTTCTTTTTGTGTAAGATTTATTTTTTATTGTTTTTGACAGAGAAAGACACAGACAGAGACAGAGGGAAGTGGGGAGGGCCCAGAACAGTCTCCATGTGATTAGTTTTTTGACAGTTTCATTCCACACAGGTGGTGGGGGGTCCGCACAGATAGGAACTGGGCCTGGGGCTTCCCACATGGAAGCACACCCCGGTGGGAACCGAACTGAGCCGGGAAGCACGGGCCGGGACAGAGACTCAGTCCTCGGTCCGCGGGGCTGCAATGCAAGTGCTCAACGCACTGAGCCATCCCAGTTCTGATTTTCAGTTTTCCTCTGGTGTTTTTTGTTTTTTCCCAGCTGTGTTCTGAGGAAATTCCCTCCTCTTTATTTTACAACCATTTTAGTTAACTTAAAATAAATATTAGCACTGATTTTTAGTTTCCAGGCCTGCTGTCTTTTTTTTTTTTCCCCCTGTGGCTCGTTGTTTGCTTATACTTAAGGGCAGGAACCCCGAAAGCTACTTGGAACTCCATTTAATGAGGTGGGCTCCAAAACCTGTGGGCTTCTCTGGGAGAATCCCAAATGCATGAAGGTGAAGGTCTGTTTTCTGAGTCATTTCTATTTTCTTAAGAGGAAACCTCAAAAAAAAAAAAAGAGGAAACCCCTAGTCGGCTGCCTGGATGCAGGCATTCTGTGTGGTGGGGAGATCGTTGTATATATTGCCTTGTAAGCAATCCTCTTCTTATCCTTACAGCTCCCTCCCAATCTCTACTACATCTCCAGGGTCTACAAAGGGTTCACATGAGTCTTTTTACAGTCATGTTGATTAGCACAGGGTGAACACTTTCACTTCTATGTACAAGGCTTCCGTATGCTCTCTCTTCCCTTCTGTTGCACCCTTGATTATTCTCTACATAAATACATTTCATTTATTCTGATATACACATTATTTTATACATCTTGGCTCTCCATTGACTATCTTTCATCTCCAAAATCTCCCAGCCACCACAAGCCTCTTGGAAATTCAATGTCTATTTTATGTTGTGTCTTTGTTTCTCAGGATGTTCACAGGAGATCAGAACCCAGAGGACCAGAACCCTGAGGAGCAGTTGTTGTATGAGTTCATTTTCAGGCTCTTCAAAGAAAATAAGGTGGAACTTGCCGGTGCAATAACAAAGCCATTTCCTTTCCTTATGAGTCTTCGAGACCGTGGCTTCATCTCTGAACAGAAGTATGAAGTAAGTGAGGAGAATTTATGGATGATAAAGAGTCACTCATTAGTTATGGCAAACTTCAGAATGCAGCAAACAGCTAAAGGTTCTCCTCTGAGTGAGGACCTTCATCATCTTCTAAGTAAGGAGGTGACAGGAGAAGCTGCATCACAGAAAACACTTCTTCTGCAGTAAATGTTGGTGGCGGGTCTGGGGATAGAGATGTGGCAGGATTGGAAACGGGAATGCTCCATAGGTACAGAGCATCTCAGGTACATTTATACAATATAACACCAACAATGATAAATAATCTAAATACGTCAGCCAGACAATGTTTTATTACAAAGTCCTCTTATGTTACACACTTGAATGTGAGCTTATTGAAACTGACAGGGAAGCTATGTCACATGAAAATAAATTTGAAAGCAGATACTTGCCTATCTCTCTAAGTTGTTTCTGGTTCTTAGAAATTTCCAGAGCCCTAGAATACAGGTAAGGATGAGCAGTGGGTCTACCTAAAGATACTGAAGACAAGACTTCTTTCTTTCTTTGTGAGTTTCCTTTGCCCATTGGCCAGATTCACAGCACAAGAGAGTTTTTCTGGTTTTCTGGAAACTCAGACCAGGCAATCTTGTGGGGTGGGAAGTGGCTATTCTGCTGTCACCAATATGGCCACTCATCACATCAGGGCCACTTCTCAAGCATCCAGTCCAGGCTCTTAAAGATCCCACATTCAACTTTGAACCCTCTTTTATTCTTCAGAATCACTCTGTCACATGTACATTAGTGTCAGAGAATCAGGTTCACAAAATGATAATCTATTTTTCTGGTGGAGAATGTTTAAGAAGTCAGGTAAATATAAATAACATTCTAGCATTTTACCAGAGAGCAAGTGCTCTATTTACTTTCTGAGTTTTCTATAACCCAAAAGTGCATATCTAAAAATTTCCCATATAATATTTTTAAGCGTTTTCAAGAAGCTTGTAGAAATCTGATCCCAGTGGAAAGAGTGGCATATGATGTCCTCAGTGACCTGGAGAAGACAT
Organism: Craseonycteris thonglongyai; assembly: GCA_004027555.1. Lineage (NCBI taxonomy): Eukaryota > Metazoa > Chordata > Mammalia > Chiroptera > Craseonycteridae > Craseonycteris > Craseonycteris thonglongyai. The sequence continues at coordinate 11,303 of PVKE010026440.1, forward strand.
TTGACAAGACAATTCTGGATGTACTATTCAGCAAGGTTAACCTGAAGGCCTATCCTGATTTACTTGAAATTTGCAGAAGCTTCCAAAATGGTAATTATAGCTTTCAGTGACGTTTGGGGATTCAAGTCCATTTAATTCGCTGATTCATCCACTCACTCTTCATTAATGTTTGATAATTATTTTATTGAGTAACTACAACATGGCAAGATAATGCAGTGCTAAAATAAACAAATAAGACCTGTGTCACATAGGTACATGGAGATGATGCATAGTGGGAGTGACAGATGTTAACCAAAGGATCCTACACATGATTCCTCAGCTCTGACCTGAATCCTGTGCTAAGCAGCATAAGATTTGAGAGTCTCCTACTCTGGGGGGAGACATGAATTATGCACATCTGTAGGAAAGGAGGAAGCCCTCTCTGATATTGTCAGATATGTTCAAAAATGAATTTTTTTTTTTGTATTAGAAAATTTGTCATTAAGTGTAGCCCTGGGCCAACTTACTTCTTCAAACCTAGAGTTGAGAAGTCACAAAAGAAAATAAGCACATGTCATGCAATATGGAGGGGCAGCATGTAAGAGCTACCAAGTGCGAAAGAAACTGTGGACATAAAGTATTCAGGGCTAAAAAGTAGAGCATGGGATGGTTGGAAGCTAATTCAGAAGACTAAAGTTGGAAGAAATTTCTGAGGATCTAATACACTGTGCCAAGGAATTTAAAGATTATTATTTGGGAAATAAGAAAGCAATAAAGGATTTTCAAGAAGGGCAAAAGTAAAAAAAATTTTTTTTAGTCTAAGAAATGGGAGGTGTTGTCTTGACTATAATAAGAGCTATGGCATTTCCACACTATGATATAGTCAGAGAAAGAAATACAGGAAATCAAATACCTAGTCACAAATTTCAAGTAGCTATTATATTTGTAACCAGGATGTCCCCAGGCCATGGGTACAAAGAAAATGGCATTTTAACTACCTACATCTTTTATTAAAGATTTATTTTTATTGTTTTTGACAGAGAGAGAGAGAGAGAGATACAGAGACAGAGAGAAGGGGGAGGGCCCAGAACAGTCTCCATAGTTGCACATCATTGGTTTTTCCACATAGTTTCATTCCACACGTGGGTGCGGGGCTGCACAGGGCAGGCACTGGGCCGGGGTGAGACCCTGGTGAGAACTGAACTGGGGGCACTCCCCAGTTCAGCATATGGGTCCGCATGGGCCGGGGCCGGGATTCGATCCTTGGTTCCCGGGGCTGCAAAGTGAGCGCCTAACCCACTGAGCCATCCCGGCTTCCCCATGAACTACCTACATCTTAGGGGCTCTAATTCTGTCCATGGACTGAGAAGATGTCCCTACATGGGCCCCAGAGCACTCACATCACCTCACATATGTTAGTTTCTGGGGCTTCCTGTTCTGGGATGATGAATGACTTAGGCTCATTTCCCAGAGGTCGCTGCTGATACCTCCCACACTCTGCTCTTCACAGGAGCTGTGGGTCAGCAGCCCTGAGCCACACTGGTAGTCGGGAGTCAAGCACTGCACAGATTCCCCCATCATTGAAACACTGCTTGGGTCCCCTCCACCCCTTATGTTCACACAGCGTTTACCTACCAAGTCCTCCTCCAGACTTTGTCTTTTTTATTGTTAAATGTATTAAGGTGACATTGGTTAGTAAAAATTACATAGGTTGCAGGTGTACTTTTCAACAGTTCTTCATTTGGGTGTTGTAATATGTAGGTCAGTTTCATTAAAAACATTACCTCTCTCCTGGAGAAATTCTTTGACTTTTTCCCTATTCCTAGTTGCATGTAGAATTTGCAAAAGAAATTCTTCATATAGTGTTTATTTTAAAATTGGCTTTCATTGTTCTCTGATTATTTTTGGAAGGGGTTAGCCATGACTTACAGCTTGTTCACTGTCTATCCCTTTTAAACCTTGGAAGGTACATCTCTATATGGGACAGCTATAGGATTTCAGAAGCAACATCAAGGCATTAGTCATATGAGAACTACCAAAGCCCAGGATTCCCTGAGGGCTGGAAGATTTCTTTTGAACACCCGGGATTCAGAATGTGCTTGGATGTGTAACTGTGAAATGCAGCTCCTGGTCACTGCCTGGGATCTCTAAGTGCCTTTTTCTTCCTCTTCTCAGCAATTTATGACAACTTCCAGTCCCAAATTTCTGATGATGAAAATACAAAGGAGAGGCTCAACTTCCCATTAAGCTGTGAACAAGGTAATTATGACTTGATAGAAATTTATTTTCTTTTTTCTTTTTTTATTGTTTTTGACAGAGAGAGAGAGAGAAAGAGAGAGAGAGAGAACTGAACTGGGGGGACTCCCCAGTTTAGCACATGGGTCCGCACGGGCTGGGGCCGTGATTCGATCCTCGGTCCCTGGCGCTGCAAAGTGAGCGCCGAACCCACTGAGCCATCCTGGCTTCCCCGAAATTTATTTTCTATTCAACCAATAGCAAAGGAGATCAGAGATCAGGGGATACTATACTAACCTCTGGAGTGGATAGTGCCCCCTGGGGAATGGATACAGAAGGAAATGGAGAAGCAAAGCAATGGTGTGTTGTATGAGTTCCCAATTAACCAACCCAATGTAAAATCCAAGAATATTACCAGAAAGACACAACAACTAAGAAGATGGAACAGAATTCAAAAGAGAAGATCTCACTGTGTGTGATCAAGAGGCAGAATTAAGGGGAAGAATTGACTTCTGTAAGTTTGAGTTAGGAATTCAATGGTTCTGAGAAGGAGGAATGTTTAGATTCTATGTAACAAGTCCAAAGTGGGCTTCTGTACTGTGTAAGAAGAAGGGACTGTTGCAAATATTACTCACAATTAAAGCAAAGAGAGGAAGAGGATGAGTAGTACTTGTATAAGAAGAGAATGTGGAAGGAGTGGTGCTGTTTAGAAAAGAAAGAGAGAAAAAAGATGAGAAAAAAATAAAGAGCATTAATAATTTCAACAATGATGACAGTAACACCCAACTTTCACAAACCACTAGGAATAAGGTGAGCATTTTATGTGGAGCAACTCATTTAATGCTCACATATGTACTATGTGTAACCAGTAACCACCAATTCTAACTTTTCAATCATCCTTTCATTAATATTATTACAATAATTAATCTTTACATTATAGCAAATCAGACATTAGCACTGAAAACGGTATTCTTTGGCAAAGTTACTATAATCCAGATATCCTTTTACAAGTAGCATCTCACTTAATCCTCATAAGAACCTTATCATAAGGGTGTTGTTATTCCCATTTCTCAGGAGAAGAAGCTGAGGTGTGAGGGAGGATAATTAGTAATGTGTGCAGGTCACAGCTTATCTAGAACTCAAAACCTACTCCTTTCTACCAGTTGAGAACGAAGATTCTGATGCCCAACTGCCAGGCTTCAAATCTTGGCTTTACCACTTGCTTACTTGGGCAACTTACTTAACTACTGTGTTTCAATTTCCTCATCTATAAATCTGTATCTATATCTGTATCTTAAATAACGTTGTTATGCGAATGAAGGGCTTAATCTATATGAAGCACTTACAATAACTCATGGCACTATGTGATTGCTATATGCTTACTACTACTACTGTAATGTGTGTCTGACTCCACCAAATAGACATTTACTCAGTGCTTTACATTTTGAGACTTTTCTCCTCAGGCATCCACTGAAGAAAAAATTATTTTCCAGACTGGAATAGCAGTGAGTGAACAGCCTTCAAGCTTAAGAAAAGCTCTTCATTCTTAGGCCAAATTGTATACAATAAATCTATTTATTTGCAAAATATTGATTTTTTTTACTTGGAAAGAGCTAACATAAGAAAAACCATAAGTATATAATCAGCCTGTACAGTGCCATTAGTACATATCATTTTATTTGGATGTATGCCTTAGGTATTATATATTTGAAATGTATTAATACATTTATATAAAATTTGGATGCATTTTAATAAACATATTCATTCTTTTGAATAAAGACAAATTGCTAAAAGTTTAAAATGTACATTAAAACATACAAAGCATATAAAATATATTTAGAAATTTATCTACTAAGGGTAAGGATAAAGAGAAAGGTGTTGTGAGGATTAATAATAGTTATTAGTAAAAAGTATAATAGACTCATCATGAGGGGAAAAGAAAACAGTTCCTCAGCGTTCCTAATGTGATCCAGGTGACACCCTACCTCGAGCTGGAATTCCCGAGCATCTCAGTGATGGACATCCAATGAGTACAAGGGAAGAAGATTCATCTCATGGACCTATTAGGAGAGTACAACCCCAGGAAATGACAATCAAATGGTCCCAAGAATCTCAACAAGCAGGTAAGTTTGACTGACAGTTTACCATTTCCCTGGATGACTCTGAGTGATGGTAGCACATATGGGTGTGGGTAATGGCTGTGTCAGGTGTTCATAATTGAGAAAGGAGACCCCAAGATACTGCATTGCAGAAGATATAAAATGATCAATAAGAACATAAATAAAATGTACCACATCATTAATCACCAAGGAAATGCAAATTGAAAACCACAGCAGATTACCATCCACACACTAAAACTGCTACCATTAAATAGACTTACAATGCCAAAAGTTGATGAGAATATGGCACAATTTTGTGTATATTTGGCTGCGAGAAAGGTAACATGATGCAACCACTTTGGGAAACCTTTTGGCTGTTTCTTATAAACTTAATTAACCTATGACTCAGCATTTTCACCGATGTATCTGATCATGAGAAATAAAATTACTATGTGTACACAAAGATTTGTACATGAAAGTTTTTTTTTATTGTTTTTGACAGAGAGAGACACACACAGAGAGACAGAGACAGAGAGAAGGGGAAGGGCCCAGAACAGTCTCCATAGTTGCACATCATTGGTTTTCCCACACAGTTTCATTCCACAAGTGGGCGAGGCTGCACAGGGCAGGAACTGGGCCAGGGTCTCACCCCAGTGAGAACCGAACTGGGGGCACTCCCCAGTTCAGCATATGGGTCCACACGGGCTGGGGCCAGGATTCGATCCTCAGTCCCCAGGGCTGCAAAGTGAGCGCTTAACCCACTGAGCCATCCCGGCTTCCCTGTACATGAAAGTTTATAGTAGCTATATTTCTAACAGCTAAAATCTGGAACCAAAGAAAGTGCCCATCAACAGGGAAGTAAATAAATAAACAAACTATGATATATTTATAGAGTGTAATACTATACCAATCAGCAATAAAAATGAATGAATTACTGGTATATGTAATAACATGGATGCATCCCTAGAACTTTACTTTGAGCAAAATAAACCAGTCTTAAGAGGACATGCTGTGTGATCCCATTTGTATGAGCATGAGTACAGACAGGTACAGTCCCAGACAGGAAGGACCGATAATGGTGATGAAAATTAATACAGTGATTGCTCATAGTGAGTGGGAACTGATGGGAACACAAGAAGTGAAGGAGCTCAGAATGGTTGGACTTTCACTGTCTATAAGATACAGACAAACAGAAGAATAAAAAAATGTAGATAAAGTCTTTTAATAAAGACAGACTTGAGTGTTGCCAATTTTGCCAAAATAAAATTGAAATCCAAGTATCACCAGGTTAGATGTTTTGTCAATTGTCAAGCTACTTTTCCCAGGTTGTGCCAGGAACATGGTCATAATAAGTGTAACTGCAAAATAGAACACACTTGAGGAAGACTTTTTAAAGGGACCTGGCATGGGGAAGGATCCCTGTCCATTTATCAATAGTGAAAGAAGAGAACTTTGATGTCATAGGAGAAGAAATACGTCAGATGAGCAAAATATACAGAAAGGCTGAAATTGAAAACTTGAGTTAACTCTTAGGTTAAAGCAGGAAGTTAAGAACTAGACAGAGCAGGCAAAAACAGGGAAATGATCACCATAGAAGAAGGAAGACAAGATCAATAATCAAACAAGGAGCAGAATGAAAAGGTGGAGAACATGATATTAACAGACAAATTCAGAGAGAAAAGTGCTAAGAAACAGAATGAGTGGGGGCAAGGCACCATTGCACAAGGAGAAAAAGATAAAGGAGAATGGGTGAAAAGTCAGTAGAAAAGGGTAAAGAAGATGGTTTGGGACACTGTAGGAATTGAGAGATGAGTACCCGCGAAGAAATAACTTCTGATGCCAGGAATACAATCTGTCAGCCATGAGTTCAGATTATGGTGTCTCCAAATATCAGAGTGATGTGTGCAGTATGCTCAGGAGCAATGGGCCTTCCCCCAGCCAGTCTCGTCTGCGCACATCATAATTCAGTAGTTTCCAAATTCTAATCACTGGCCCGGACTTGTTTCTAGGCTTACTCAGCTAAGTGGCAGAATACATTTCTCCAGAGAACTGAAAGACGTCTTCACTTGAGGATTTTCCAGGAACTTCAATGACAGATGCTTCCGCAATTGCACAAACCATCTTTCTTGACGTCATATCTGTTGTTTCCTTTTCTGGTGTTTCCTATCTCATTACAGAACACTGTTGTTTTATTCTTCAAGCTGAAACCTAGGTACTATCAGGGTCTCATCTCTTCCCTCAACTTACACATCCACTCAATCATTTAGTTCAGTGGACTATTCCTTTATCATGTTGTTACTCGTCTATTCCTTTCCAAACACAACACAAAAACTCTAGTCAGATCTCTCTTCTCTGTGCCTTTGGTCTCATATCTTCCCTCAATCATGCTCCCATTACATCCATTTTCTCCAACTCAACTAGATGACTTTTTAAAAAACGCAACCTGACTTATTTTACTTTTGTATCTTAAATTAATAATTTCTTTTGTTGTCATAAGAATGAACTCCATTTTTCTTCCCATGACTACAGTCTCACAGCTGCCTCTCTGCCAATCACTTCAAAACATTTTATAAAACTTTGCAGGATTTAAAATTTTCTGATTACCTTTTCTCATCGGGGCCTTTGCGCATTCGTAGCTCTGTGCCTGGACTCATTCTCTTGGCCCACTCTGCTCTCCATTCTGATTATTAATCAGGTGAATTCACATGCAAAGTGTGTACTATTTCAGAGATGCCTTTCTGACCCCTAGTTCTAGAAAGCAGCAGGAGGGGAGAAGACATAAAGTACAGCGTCAAAAAAGCAAGAGGGAGGTGGGATAGATATACAAAAGAAACAAATCAGGACAATAACTACCAAGAGACTCCAACAGCAAGACAGAGAGATAGAAGCAGAAGAAGTAGAGACAGGTAGAAATGGTGAAAATGAGAAAAAACAAGGTGTGGGTGACAAAGAATGCAAGGTTTCTGATAGTCTTTGTCAGATTGTTGGATTGTGCAAGACTTTCACAAAACCTAAGCCACAGACACAAAAACTATTGTAACCTCTATTTTATGAATGAGTAAATAAAGCACAGACAGGCATGCAGCTCAGTTTTCAAGGCAAAGTAGAAAAGGAGGAGTGACACAAGAGTCCTGGATGTGTCACTGAGGGTGACAGTTCCCAGGGAGTGTACCAGGGTCTAATATAACAACTCAATTAAAGAAAAAACAATGTAGTTGAGGATGGAATGGAAACCACTGGGAGAGAGCCTAGGGTTGACCCAACCACTTGGACTAGGAGAGATATAGAATAAGAGATATTGAAAGGATAATTTGGAAACATGATATATTATCACTGAAAAAACATCAATCAATCAATCAATCAATCAATCAATAATACTTTAAACAATACCTAAAAGCAAGAGACAGGGAGAAAGATGATCCTGACATTGAAGGGATACACAGTGAGGAAATAGAAATGTGTGGATGCAGACAGGAGTTGCAATAAGGTGGCAAAAATAGCAGAACCAGGTGGTGAGGTCTCTTTCTGATTGCCCTCCATGGTTCACCATTTGCTTGTTTCTCTGCAGTGACCTGTGATTTCAAAGCTCTACAAATGGCTAATGAAAGAGAACCAGAGAAGTTGCTCAGCCTTCTACCAGCTGAGGGAGGAGGTAATTATAATTTAAATTACCAGCGATCTCAATAAATATTTGTTTCCTGGTCTGAATGGGGAAAAAAATCTCTCTCTTCTTTCATCCTACCATTCTCTTCCTCATATTCTCAAACATACAGATGGGATTGCTCTGTTTTTCTCAAACTGTGAGAGAGACAGAGGATGCAGATGAGTTGAGCTCTTGGGAGGCGAGGGGACCCTTGCACGGAGAACAGAGGGAGACAGGATATGCCAAAGGTAGGCTGGGTCACCTTGGCAGAAGTGCCTGGGTGACTTTATAGAACACATGCAACAACTACAGCTATAAATAGATTATGACAAGTAAGGCTAGGAGAACATTTTCATCCTACTTCCGGAAGTACCAGGAACACAGAAATAAGTTTTCTGAATGATTTATAGGCCTGTAATTTAGAAAGGTCCCCTCTGGGAGACTGTTAAGATAGAGGTGATTAGCAAAGGCTCTCTGGTGCTGTGGTCAATGTGAAACGAAAGAATTTTTATCAATTTGGGAGAAAGGATCTGTGAAAATGAGAAAAATATGTAAAATAATGGTAATTTTATAGGCATCCGGAAGGCTAAGAGTCATAGAAATAGAAACAGAAAAGGAAAGAGAAAGTAAGAGTGCAGTCTCAATAAGAAATGCGATACAGATATAAATATTAGAGAAATTATATATAGAGGCAAATATAAACCAAAAATTCAAAATGTGGAAGGAAGCATAAAGGAGAGAGTATGTAGAGAAAGAGTTATATCAAAATAATTTCAGGGGAAAGCCGGGACGGCTCAGCGGGTTGAGCGCTCGCTTTGAGGCCATGAGGACCGAGGATCGAATCCCGGCTCCGGCCCAGGCAGGACCCACATGCTGAACTGGGGAGTTCCCACAGTTCGGTTCTCTAGCTGTCTCTGTCTCTGTCTCTCTCTCTATCTGTCAAAAAAGTAAAATAGAAATAAATATGCACTGAAAATAAAATAATTACTCTCTATAAGTATAAAAAGATATAAAAAATAATAATAATAATAATTTCAAAACCAATAAAGAGTGAAAGTTGTTGTATAAAGAAGAGAGGAGAGAAGTTGGAACCCTGTAACGATGAAGTGTGAACCACTAGACAGGGTCCTCTCTCAGGAAAAGGGGTTCATCTCAGGAGTGAATTTTCAGGTTAAGGTCTCCCCAGATAGAGAGGGGGGCCCATAACTCACTCAGAAAGTAGTACTCCTCTCTCTGGCAGCCTCAGCCACTCAGGTAACAGAAAGAGTCAGGGACATGCCTGCTGGGCAGACATGTGTCCCAAGGTCATTGATCTGTGGCCTGATGACATTTGTCCCAGAACCTTGTCTATCTGGATGTGTTTCAAGAACTGACACTTCCCAAATGGAAACCAACCTTTTCTTCTGTGAAACTAGAAACTCCATCCCCAGGTTTGGAGAACATGAATGACCTGCTTTCTACCACCCCACCCATTTTCTCCACTTCAGTCCAGTTGTTATTTGCAAATGTAAATCAGATCATATTATTTTCCCACATAAAACTGGAGACAGGCCTTCATTGCCCTTGGACTGAGTCAGTTATCCTTCCTGTGGCTTTCTTTGCCTCCATTCACTGTGTCACCATAGCTTATTTCTTCTGCCTGATCTCTGATGAGAGTATAAATGTTCAGGATTGCAGTGCTCTGATCTTGCTTTCACATGTTGGACCTCAGAACGATTCTGCCCCGTGTTTGGTGGTATGGCTTGGCCCACTTGCTCCTTCTCCCATTTCCGGATCAGGCTATGCTATACTCTTTCAAGGATGCCTTTGGGGTGAGGTGGTAAGTGGGAAAGGTGGGAAAGAGAAGGGTCAGGAACTCAAGATAAAAAGAGACAGGAGCAGAGGAGACAGAAGCACATCGAAACAAAGAGAAGCATCTGGAAACACTGGGAGCAGGAACAAGGGCAGAGGCAGAAATAATGTGCAGAGGCAATGGGGACAGGGAAGAAGTGGAGAGGGAGTCAGATATGCAGGGAGGAAGGTGGTGGATGGTTTTCAGCCTTGGGTGACAGTGATAGGAGTGAATCACTGCAGGCCAGGTGGATGTGAAGGGCAGACCTACAGTCAGGGACAGGTACAGGGACAGTCCCATCTAGGAGGAACCTGAACTTCTACTTTCTTAACTATGAGTTTTTTGGCGATAATTTCCCTCGGGTTGTTTACTGTGAGGGGTTTTAGTTCTTCCTGCAGAAGCCAGCCCTGCCTGCTTGGAGTCCTGTCATGGAGAAGATCCCCAGGAATCCGTGAGCTCCCTTGTACCATGTGGTTCAGGTAAGAAAGGGTGAGGGGAGGCCAGCCCTGGGCTGCCGGGTGTCAGGAGGTGGAATCCAGAGCTGAACAGCAGGACCCTTCGTGTTAGAATTGATGGTTTCCTTTTTATATTGTAGTGGATAAATATCACAGAAAGACAGTGTCCTTTTTCTTTTACACTCTTTATGCCTGTTTATACTAAAGACTCAGTAATGTGATTTTAAACTTCTGCCCACAGAAAATAAAAGCTATCTATTTATCTAGTGAATAATAATACAACTAATAATAATAATACTCTAGTATTGTCATAACCTGTGTCAGGCTTCAAAAGAGACATGGTTTTGAATCTACTTATCAGAATAAAGACCAATGACTCTCAAGCCCAAATTACAGTGTTTGCCACGTGTTCTTCAACAGGCTGTGGGATTGCAGAGCACCTTTTTCTTTCAAAGTATTTTGATGAGTGAGATTTTCTCACAGAATTTTAGGACTTAGCTAGGGAAACTGGTATCACTCCTTCGAGACAAAGAAACGGGAGCACAGAGAACTCACTGTCTTTGCCTGAGATGTGAGTAGCAGGATGAGCAGACCCCGTGTCCCAGGTACCTCACTGCAGGAGGTGGCTGTGTGAGGCTAGCAGGGGTCAACGTGGTGACACGGTCAGAGTCCAAAGGGAGGCCTGCTGGCCCCAGGGGGATGAGAACAGGGCCTGGTGCAGAGGCAGTTCTAATCACAAATCAAGAATGTCAGTAGGGAG